>PVJX010002535.1:0-15000 GCA_004027295.1 Dolichotis patagonum | reverse complement strand
AAGAAAACCTAAGAAAATTATATCTTTATTTTGCAAAAGACATTCTAGAATTTTTTTTCAGATAGTTTCATTCTTGGTAATATCAGTGATCATGAATATAAGACTGAAGTAATAGTTTTTAGGAGTAGTGTAAGTTTTCATATTTTAAATTTGTAGCATACACATATTTCTTGGGATTGTCCAATTCAAGGGCAGGTATAAATATAATATGTATCCAACTTAGCTGATTTCTTGATCCACTGAACTTTTATTCTTATACAATTTTCTATAAAAATGAACTGGTTTTAATGCAGTCTGTCTTAAATTTGAAGTGGTAGTAGTTACCACAAAATCAAAAAACCTCACTCTAAAGTGGTTTTCCCTAAAAAGTGGTCCTTGAAACTTGTGCCATGGCAAGACTTTGTGTATTAACCTTTGTGATGTATTACATTAGATGGGCCTTGGACACAAGTCTGAGTAGAACAAAACCAAGGTTAAATGGTACAGGGCCTTTTCTAAGTCAAATAACTTCTAAGAAATTTATCAAATATAACTTCTAGAGTGTCACTGGAGAAGTGAAAAATAATACTAGAAGTCATTGTATTCCTTGCTCGAGATTTAGGACAGTTACATTACTTTAAAATATATTTGTGTTCATGGCTGTCAGAAGAAATCCTAACAAAATCCACACATTTGCCACATCCATTACCACTGTAAAGAATTGCTTTGAAATGCTTGCTCTAACAGTTACACAGCTTCAACTTCCTCATTTGAGACTGGGCATTTCTAGTCCTGGGCTGAAAGTCTTACCCAAGGAGTCAAGGGAGAGTGTTGCAACCACCAATTGCTAAGTTCACACTCGCAGTTCAAAATACTAACAGCCAAAGTCCATATAACACTCACTATTTATGTACATGAGGTACATACTCTTCTTTCACAATTTATGTGCTTTATCTCATTTAATCTTCAGAACAGAACTCCACAGTTGGCATTATCATTTTCTCAGTTTTACAGATAAGGAGAGTCAGGAGAGAGAGGTTTACTCAGTGTCCCATGGAGGGCATGAATCACTGTGGTCAGTACCTGCTCAGTGCTGGCTCTGGGGAGCCCTGCTCTGCCTGCCTGCACAGCTGTGCTCACGGAGAGCAAGAGTTTGGCAGAAGCAGGTGGAGGACTGGCAGCCCACTAGATCTGTTAGAGTATGAACACAAAATAATTCAGTTGCAATTACCTTTAATATTAACTTCAAACCAAACAGAAAATGTCTAACACACATTATATGGAAAGGAAAACTTTATCAGACTACATTTAAATAGTTACTAGTGCTTGGTATGCTGAAATGTCCAGTATTTTTTACTATAATTTCTTTGATAGGTCACATCACCAACATAGAATCAGTTATTGAAAGTAAATCTCCTGAATCTTTGGTACTTCCTTTCAGAAAGTGCACGTTTTGAAGTATGCTGCTTTCAAATAATTCACTAACCCTACAAGGACTCTCAGCATGGGGGATTGCTTCACAGGAGACAATAGCAAATGAAACAGATGATTGGTGGGTGAGCACTGCTCTTGGTGCAGTAGATTCTGCATCTTAGGCAACAGGGCAGAGACACTGTTTTATAACTGTCACGTTTAGCACAATTTCTAGATTCTTGGATGTTTGCTTCATGCTTTGCAATCACTCTCCTTAAAAAAATATGGTAATAACAGCATCATCATCTTGTTTTGCGCTTAATAACGAGATAGGTAAAAACTGTAGCTACTCATGAGTGTAAAAGTGAAAAAGAAAAACAACAAACAAAAAAGGTAAGTCATTTATTGTAAGAACCTACAAATAAATTAAACCTTGCCTAAGATGTATTGATTTTATGTGGCCTTGCCTGTAGAATAATGTCAAGGGTTCCTGACAATCCATTACATTCAATAGGTAAAATCGCCTTATAATTTTTTTCTCTTTCCTAAACAATGTATAATCTATTTTTTCTTGATGAAAAAGTAGTGCTTTATGAGTCTTAAAATTCTTTAAAGTAGTGGGCAAAGCTGACACATCATCCATGGAAAAGTTTCTCCTGATCATTTTTTTAGCATTACATCCAGAAAAAAAATAGTTTTAATTAACACTATAAATGATATAATACACCTAAATCCATATACACTCCCAAATATACCAGCAGAGTCCTGCAATTTGGAGATGATTATTAGATCACCTTTATTATGATGTTAAAAATGGTATGCCACAGTGAGAGCTTTGCATTTTTTTTAAACTAAAGTTAGGTGTTAAAGAAAAAAATGTATAAAAATTACACATTTCTAGTTAATATTTAATGAAAAAGACTCACCTCTTTAGATCATTATTAGGAAATCATTTTTTAATATGAAGACCAGGAGGGGTTCCAAAGAAAATAATTAAAATAGTTTATTTTCCATGATTAAAGAAATACTTTTCTCAAGCCTGTAATAAAAAGATTATCCTTGTCATAAAAAATAAAATGTTTCAAACTATAATGATGCTGAAGGAAAGAAAAGATGAATACAACATTTTTAGTAGAAAAGCAGACAGACTGATCCTGTTTTAAGACGTTTGTGTGTGTGTGTGTGTGTGTGTGTGTGTGTGCGCGCGCGTGTCTGTGTGCCTCTGTGTGTGAGTATGTGTATGCCTGGACAAACTCACAGTGTCACGCTCTCCTGCTGACAGCACAGGAATGGGAGGGAAGTGAAGATGCCAAAAATTTCCTGACTGACAAGAAGATTTTCATTTTAAGTGTTTAGTGGTGGCGTCTGGTTTTGAAATTGTCACTGTAGGGGCCTGCTGTGCCTGGCAATGTGATTCTGAAAGTTTAGAGTTGTGTGCTCCGAGGATGCTGCCTGACTGGTTGGAGTTTGGGGCCTTGAATCTCACAGCCAGGCTGCCTTTGTGCATGGTCAACATGTGCATTCTTTATGAAGTCTGGCAGGGGCTACCTGAGTCCAAATATTTAACCTAGACTTCCTCAGAAACCCTCCCAGGCCATCAAAAACCATTAAAGTCAGTGAATACATGACCTGTATCTGCAGCTTTGGGTAGGCCCTGCTATGGTTGGCAAGTAACTTGAAAAACAGGAAATTTCAATTCAGCTGACAATTCAGCCTACACCCTCAGAAACTCATCATCCTAGAAAGAAAATTGTTAAAATTGTGCAAAACCTTGTATCTGTATTCTTTCAAATATAGAGATCTGAGGCAGGCAAATAATACAATGGGTTCTCTAGAAATATATTCATTCATGCATTCCATAAACTATCACTGAGTTCCTATTATGGACAGGCATTACACAGGGCAGTGGGTTAGAGAATAAGTTGGGTTCAGTTCTGTTCATAGTCCATGGAGTTATAGTCTACGAGACAGACAGATGAAAACAAAGTTGCTTGTGGACATGTCACAGAGTGATATATATATATATATATATATATATATATATACACACACACACACACACACACACACACACACACACAAAAGGCAGGAGAAGGTGGAAAGGTGGGAAGGTGGGAAGATGGGTCTCTAACGATTAGAAAACATTCTCCATGTTAACTTTAGGGAACAGACAAAGGATAACATGGATACAGACACAGAGACCCAAGACTCAGACAAGTCCCAACCTCTGGGGACCCACTGACAGTGAGATTGTCTTATATGTTAGGACATCAAACCTGCAGGCGATGGTGAGTTGTCAACAATTAGAGAAAGGTGATGAATCAGAATGACGAGACTTCTAAACTGGGACTACGAGAAGCCAATTCAGAGGTCAGGGCAATCATCCAAGTCTTGGAAAGACACTGTTCCACCAGTCAAACATTGCCCCTTCCTTTCTTCTTCTTGTCCTCTTCTACTTTCCCTTTAAGCTTTGTGAATGAGCAATTTAGGTTCCTCCTCCCCACTTCCTCATATCCCCCCCCCATCTTTATTGGCCCCACTCTGTAAAACAGATCTAGCCAATGTCTCCAATAAGCTGCTAACATTGCACTCAAAAAGCAGGTTCCAGATCTTTTCTTGTCCGGATCCTCAGCATTCAGCATTACTGACCATTTCTTCCTTTTCAAAATACTTCTCTCTCACTAAATGGTTCCATCTCTCTTTCCTTCTGCTTCCTTTCTTACCTCTGTGTCCACATTTTATAAATTCTTGTGGGGATTCTTCTTTCTCTACCTGTTCTGTAACTGCTCTTGTTTCACTCTTACCTTGAATCAGTGCTTCTCAAACTAGAACACATGCCAGAATCACTGGGGGGCTGATCTCAGATTGCTGGATTCTTTCTCCATAAATTCAGATTCAGTTGGTGGGGCTCAAGAATTTGCATTTACAAAAACAAGTGCCCGAGGCTGTTGCTGACTTTCATGGTGACCCCATTTTGAGACTCACCACCTGAAATAATCTTTTTCTATGCTCCACTGTGGCTTCCAAGGAGTAACCACTGATTCATAACACAGACAGTCCCACAACCGCAGATTTGGTTATCCCTGAGTCTTTACCGCAATGTTCCACAGATAACTAACACTTAACTTGTCTGAAATAGAGCTCATCAAATCTGCCTTCATCTTTCCTAGTCTCAACTCTGCTTCTCCTCTACAGTCACTGCCTTACCAAAAGGCCCCTCTTGCCTAATTTAGCTACCCCATGTCACAAATTCCCAAGAATGGAATTATAGTACTGCCTTCATTATCCCAATATCTTCTGTCACTTCCCATAACTGGACCCTATTCGTTTTCTAAAACAAGGATTATAGCATTAGCCTAAATGATCTCACTGCTTCTAGCATCCTCAAACCCATCCTTTGTTGCTATCAGAGACAGTGTTTCTAAATGTCACTCTGAGAAATTCACATGTGTGCAGCCTATGTCCTATTATACTCAAAGAATTCCTGATCTCCAGGGACACTCTGGCCCACAGCAAACTTGTTTCTTTTGCTTGAACTCCCTCACTAAGGTTAATGGCTCCTCTGATGTCCATAGATAGTACCCTCATTATGTGGGGTTATTATAGGTACTGTTGACATTTTAGAAACACCAGGTATTTTAACTTTTGTAGCACCAGTGCACGGTACCCTGTTGTTTTGAACTCACTTAGGAGTTTCCTGGGAAGAAATAAGCTGTTTCTGAAATTTCAGACATAGTTATATCCCCCTTAAATGTCTTTCCTGAATTGGCTGTGAGGGCAGACTTCAGAATGTATCCTTTTTTCTATGGATGAACTTGGTTTTAATACTAACAGATTAATTCTGTGTCTCTTTTATCCCCAGCATAAAACAGCTGGCACTGAATTTCTTTCAAATAAGTTTGCATACAGGACCGCTAGATATATACTTTTATACCTTCCTGTACTTACTTACACTTGAGCTGTAGGGATTTAATGGCTTAGCTACAAGCTCACCAAACTGAACCCCAGGTCTTTTCTTATAGAAGGAGGAATCTGGCTCACCTGAGTCATCTCTGAAGGGAAGTTTTACTCTATCACCAATACTTCCAATCCAGAATAATGAAAAGTTATCAGGCTGTGCTTTCCCTTTACATCAATGCATGTGAGTTAAGAGGCAATGGGGAAATACACAGATGCAAGGCTATAGCAGTACCAGCAGCAGCCCTTGAGCATTGGAAACAAGATTTGGATCCCTAGGTCTATGGAAAAGCCAGACGGCCAAAACCACAACCTCTGTGGAAATTATGGCAAAAAGAGCCCAAAGCTAGGGGTATGACTCTCCAGTTACTCATAGAAGAGACTCCAAAATAAAATGGATGTTAGGGATGCTGCAATTTTCCATAAGTGTGTTTAGATTAACTTTTAAGCTATTCACATTTCTTTTTACTCTGAGCATCTTGTAATTAATTGCTTTGTTTCTAATGGCCTAGTCAATATTTAAAAAATTTATAGTCAGAAGACTACCTGCATCAAAACTATTTATGTTTAAATATGTATTTGTAGGCTCCAACTCAGACTTTCTGAATTATAAGTTTCCAAGTGATTCTTTTGAATACTGAACTTGAGAACAACTATGAATTGAAAAGGGCCCACCAGATATGGCTAAAGGTGACACATGTAAACTCATAAGGGCTTGGTTAACATCTCGAATGTTACCATTTATTTCTTTAGGTTGAGGTTACCTTTGTTTGCCTCTGTTAGTTGTCGGTTATACAGATAGTATCTTTAATTGGAGGTTGCAAGATTAACCATCCTTTCGCTATTTTTAAACCAATTTTCATTCTGATAATATCAGAAGAGATAGTGTCTGTGCCAAGGTTTAAATTCATATTCAACAGATTCATTATTGCTCGCTGGGGCAGCAAGGAAGAAGATTCAGTACCCTCAGAAAGACCTCTTTGATACAATAGATGCAAATGAAGGGTGTAATTAATTAAATATTTCACTGATACTGTCCAAACTTAAATGCATCCTGCCGATTCTCTCCCTTACTTTGTTACCACAACCATCAAACACAAAGGCAGCGTGGGGAAGGGTCACAGTAATATGCAATACAATAAATATATCAATTGAAGGCCAACATTAAAAGAGTTATTTGCTAATGGGCACCGTGCCAGGGTTACTCAGGCAATGCTGCTTGCAGAATTCCTAAGCTGAGTTCACAAGATACAGATCGATGCACCTCCAAAGAGAGTCTATATCAATCTCCATTTCATTCATTAGCTCCCACTTCGAGCTGGTTGGCTGCTAGTTAACTCTTTAATGTGGGAGAAACTGTCAGTGTAAAGGCCACTGGGACACGTGCTCTTCCCAGCTGTACTTGACCTGTCAATATTTCTTGCAGCAGACTGTTTAAACTGGTACGGCTAATGGCAAAATGGAGACCTATGGGGTTTTGAAGGCTTTCATAGCTTTAGAATGGCTTACCATCCAATAGCAAACATTAGTAATTTCATCCCATTGCTGTATTTCTGCCTGTGTCTTATGATCCAGGTGCACAGAAACTCAGATAAAATTATTTTCCATAGTTCTATGCTTGAACGCAAAGGTATTTTAGACTACACGTTATGTAAATGTGGGCTCGGCTACAATGAGATACTATCACACCAAGGACTTGGCTGCAGTGGAGATCATTAGTTTGTGATTCAGCTCTAAGAAAGCTCCAAACAATGAGGGAAGCAAAGCAGCACTTTCTATAAAGTTAGGGACTCATTTTTAATTTGTATTGGTCCAGGGACAACTTTATTGTTGCACAGTGGAAGAACCTGGATGCTCAGGGGGACGCTTGGTGCGTGAACTATTTCAAGCCCTTCGGAAAATGTAAATAAGAGCCCTAAAACATAAAGGCATAATTACCAAAACAAAGAATAGTCTCAGACCACCAGGAATAGCTGGCTTTGCTTATTTTCTTTCTACAAATATTGAATTTACTAATTTCCCTTGCCTTACTGTTGAATAAAATCAATTTTCTCAGTAGAGCTGATCTCTGCTTTGTTTGAGGTTAGATGTGAAGTTGATATGCATCCTTAGATATACTGTTTGAGAGAAAGCCTTGAATATTTAACTCTACGTCACACTGAGCCCTCCCTTAACCATCCTGTGGGTCATATATTGATTCATTATTTGACAATAAGGATTCTCCATAGGTTAATTGACATGTTTGGAATTCATGGCAAGAAAATCTGTGCATTATTTTAAAACTCCTGTCAAACTGTTTGTAGATACGGTTTGATAACAACACCTGTTTTTCCTCTCTTGGCCAATACAATCCATTGAGAATCCTGGCTTAAAAAATTTCCCTGCAGAATTGTCAAACATATGTATTTGTATTTCATTACTCGGGTAATAGCTGATTTGCCAAGTTCATTTACTACTAGTTGCTTCTCAAACATCTCAGTGGGATAATTAAGGAATACTAAGAACTGAAACTGTACTAAGTTAGGAGGGGGCTGGAGCCATCGCCCAAATCCCAGTCCTGATTAAACTGCTGTCCAGAATTAAATATTCAATAACTGAAAGTCTCTTTTCTTCCTTTACTCTGAGCAACTTATCATCAAGGAGACAGAGCTACTCCCCAAGTTGTGAATAAAAGACTCCCCTCAAATTATCCACACCAATCAAACAGATCAAAATCCTATAGACTTTCAAGTGAAAGGTATTTAAACTCAAAATTGACTTGGTAATGTTCTAAGTGGTGCTTCTCTCAGTGGATATACATATGGGGAGATAAAATAAATAGAAACTCCAAGAGTATGTCTTAGACAAAAGCAAAGAAAGGGCAGACACAGTTCAAGGTCATGGCTGAACACAACTGCACCGATGAGAATTTGGACAGCTAATACTCTGTCTTGAGAAATTGTGTATGTGAAGGATTCTGTAGAAGAATGTTGAAGTATGATAGCATTAGAGTTTAAATGCTCTCAAAGAATCTTGCTGGCTCATTGCACAAAGAAAAGAGATATTTTAATCATGAGCCATCTATCACCACTTGAATTTGAATGCCTGTTGTTTGAAGTCACAAGCTACTGACTCCTGTGATGTAGGTTTTCAGGTCTAGAGTTGGAACAAAAAAGGTATAAAAACTAGAAAAAATAAATGGGTATGGACTTGACAGAAGATATTGCATCTGAAATGCTGTCTCTGTTAAATTTTGGACAAGGAGAAGTACCATTGAATGGTAGGTTTCTCAGAACCTTTCCTCTGAAGCAAAAAAGAATATGTGAGACACGAGACAGAATGTATTAAAAATAAACTATTGGGGAGTAAAAGTGTCACTGCTATCATAAGACAACTGCATCAAATTCATTAGTCCATGAATCTTCCAAGTTAATATCATTCCTGTGGGGAAAGACAACCAAGGGTGCAAAGACAAAATTCTGCTGCAACTGCAGGCACCAAAGTGGCAGATGGAGGAATTCATGTTCGAACAAAGACTCTAATGTGAAAGAACAATTCTGATGATGGTCCTTACTTCCTTATCATTTATTCTATTTTGATATGTGTTCCTTTGTGACAGTATCACTGATAGACATAAGGGGGACCCTTAACAAATCCCTATCAACTATGCCTGAATTATGTGTTCATGAGGGAAGTAGTCTTATTATCTGCAAAGTAAAGAAGTTACTGAACTTAGTGCTGGCACAATCTCATTTCATCGTATTTCATTACATGAGAAAGTTATATAGGTTTTTATTCTCTCAATGCCCAGGAGCATATGTTTATAAAGGGAGAACAGTTCAAAACTCTTCAAATAAAAGTAAGTCAGAAGAACCAGAGAGTTTCTCTTGTCACATTGCTACACTTTCCAGCTTTCAAGCTGCCACTTATAAGCCACTTCTTGACATAATCTTTAGGCTTAAGCAGGTGGAACAGTGGACCAACCAGCTTAATAAAAAGACAAAGATGATATGCAACTAATGGACAGAGCATTGCAACTAGGTGTTAACACATCATTCATTGAACTAAATGCTCTTTCAAACTGCAGCAGAAACAATTAAAGTACTGACTGCAGTCTTAAGTTGCTTCAAATTGTCTGGCACAATTGATCCACAATTATCTTTGTACTCCCTGAAGCCCCAAAATGCTACCTTCTTCATTAACTTTAAATTTCCTTCACAGTTATCCAACTTGTGTTCTGGCATACTGAATAATTGACAAAGTGAATATCCATTGGAGAAGCCCATTTTGACAGATCTAAGAATCCCACATATCCTATTAAAAACCTGAGCTATGTGCCTCTTGAATGCTTAAACCAGCTTTTTACAACAAACAAGGAATCTGATTGCAAATTTAATGACAAGGGTTAAACTTTAAGATAAAAACCATAGCAAATTATTTTCCCACTTTATACAACAATATGTTAGAGCAATTCTATCATGCAGTATTTAAAGATGCAAGTTCTATCTCTGAAGTTTGAACTTTAAAATCTACTCCTGCCTACCGTGTTTAAGAAATTTTGTTCACTATTTTGCTTTCTTGGGTCAAGTCTCAAATGGCCCACAAAAATACCACCGATGAAATATTTTCTTGACTGTTCATCATATGCTTGTTTGGACATGTCTTTATTTGAGTATCCTATGGAATATAACCAAATGTTCTTTGTTTCCAAATCATCATAAAAAGAAATTTGTTTTGGAATGTAAGCACAGATGTGTTCATTAACACTGGCTTATGCAATAAGTTCCTTTCCAATAAATTTTTACCTAAATCCTCTTCTGTCAGTGTTGCTGTCTAGCAAAATTGTGCAAAGATGTATGAGTGAAAACTCTTGAGAATGAAGAGAATCAGCTGCCTTCCACTGCCCTAACGGGTGACATGGCGTTTGGTTCAAACTGAAGAGTCATTCGGAGTTATTTGAGGACCTGCAATTTTGTTCATGCAGTAACTCTAGATCCCTGATATAACTGGCATATGTGAACAAAATAACCTATGGATTATGTTTTTATCTAAACTATACATTTCATATTTTCTCAATTAGGTACACTCTGATACAGATGTGGCGATGAATATTTTAGTTGGGAACCAAATTGCCAAGGTTACTGTGGAATATCTCAAAGGTAAAAGAGGAACCGTATCTAAAAAAGGTATCAGTATGTATCTTAATTCTGTATTACAGACTCAAAAAACAAAACAACTTTGTTCATGCAGTACGTGAAAAATCTTTATCATGATCTCACATTCACCTTCCATTTTCCCAACACTGTTCTGAAGAACCCAGCACATATTCCCATCCAATTTAAAATGTTTGCTGAACACTAATACTTTACAGAAACTTCATAGTTTTAGACTGATGTCTCTCCGTCTTCCCTAATAACTTACACCGTCTGTTGAATTATGTGGCAATAATGCACACACATCATGACATATATGATGTATCATACATACTGTAATTCTTCGATGCTTATTAAACCTTGGCATGAATGTTAATATAAAAGAAGATGTGGGTTTCACACAAAATTTAGTGTAATATTTGTTGCTGATAAACATTAATATTTAACATTGCAGGTTCCACTCCCACCCAAGGATACTCATTATTTTCTTTTATTTTTACATTTTTTCTTTTTTTCACTTTTTTTTTTACTTAAAACCTAACGTACATTATAATTTGATATCATTTCCTACTTACTGGCTATCTCCCTCTATAAGAATACAAACTCAATGAAGGTAAAAAAAAACTTGGTTCTTTCTGTTGTTTAACCCTAGCACCTAGAGTGATTCCTGTCACAGTTTAATAAATAGTTGTTAATGAAGGAATTCTATCCTTGGTCACAGTATTTCAAACATTGATGCTGTTATCATTCTGTACTTTCTGGATGTAATCTTTCCCAATAAGCTAATGATGGCCCAGTAGTCTATGTTTAATAATCACACAAGGGAACATTGCAAAAGATGTTAAGTATTAATTGCCTCAAACACAATAAGAAGCACATATCTCTTGAGAATTTTTAAAAAGTATAATATTTTGTATAAACTGCACTGGTTTTCACATATACTAAACATCTGAGATATTTCTTTATCATCTGCAAAAGGAAAGAAAATTTTTGGAAATGCAGTGAACACTTCTGCAAAACAGTACTGCAGCAGCAAGCATGCAACTCCTTTCTACAGGTAAGTTTTATATAGTCTTTTCTTTCTACAAGATAATAAATTTAATATTATATGGTTGTAGATTTCACATCCATTTTTATTGTTTTTCTCTGCCACTGTTTGAAAACACACACACACATAAACACACACACACAGGTAAGGGAAAAGGAAGTTACAAAAAACCCATATAAATGGAAAGAGGAAAAGAATAGCAGTCAGAGGTTCTGTATTCTAGTTCTATTAACAACCAGCTAAGTGATTTTGATGCAGCAATTTCCCTTTGAAGGTTCTGTTATAAAAAACTAACCATTTAAAATATTTTCACTCTCTATCAAGTCTATAAGACCATAAATGAAAAGTAAAATAGAAATGAGAAAAGATATTTTATTTATGTAAATGATTCCATTAGCCTTTCAATTCCTGATGAAGCAAAAAAAAATCACTGTGTCATTAATGCTTTATCAGTTCCCATTCTTCATACCCAGAATGATGTTATTATTTGGTGACTATGAGGATTAATGCTGAGCTCTTGACTCACAACATTGCCTTTGGTGAAGAACTATATTGCCTATATAATTAATCAATCAGAAGAAATTTTAAAATAGTTTGTACCATCCATCTCTTTGACAATATGTTTATTTTCTCTTGCCTTTGGAATAATGCCTTATAGCAACATCTAGATATCTTTGGGCAAAGTTTGGCCTAACTCCTGATTTGTTACCTACTCCCACAGACACAAGTTGTTCACCAAAAATAAAACCAGTATGGAGAATTTCTTTAATGTACCCCTATGTCTTTAGTCAGTTTGAACTCTCTCAAACGGACTGAAGAGAGTTTGTACTCTCTTCTTCACAGGGACTCATCCCCATTTCTCACAAGCAGACCATAAAGGGAAGACTCTTCCTTCTTTGTGCCGAATTTCCTATATTTTGGCTATTCTGAAAACTGTCTCTGCTATTACACTTACATGTATGGTTTTATGCTCAGAACTTAAATTAGTCATAATTGGGATAACAGGATGATTTAAATTTTATATTTTTAATTAGTCAAGACAAGCAAGATAATTATATTATTTTCATTTTAAAATGTAAGTTATCAAGGTAGAACAAGTACCAAGGTCACCAATTAGGTCCCCAGTAAGACCAAGATTATAACACAAGCATTCTTGGCACATCCTTCATGTTTCTAATTATATAAGAGGTCATCGCACATTAAGACTGCCCTCACACAGTAAAATAGAAAATGTGCCAGACTGGAAATCAAACAATATGGATTTTAGTACTAATTTAATATAATACTACAGGTAGTTATCCAAATACGACTATATTCATTCAATATTAATTTATTTAATAAACAAATGGCAACTCTATACACAAATATATGCGCGAAGTGGGCAGAAAATAATTTCAATGCAAGAAATCAACAAGAATGTGAATAAACCACATGCACAAATGCTGAGAGAATTCAAAGGAATTGATCTTTTGGGGTTTTGCTAGACTGACAAGTTTTGACTTAATTGCTATCTGGTTCATTCATGGAAATTGAAGCTGACATAATTTATAAAATTATAATAAGGATATCTGGATTTGTAAAACACAACTTTAAACTTTTTTCTGTTTATAATTTTTATTTTTAAAATATGATGATTAATACTTTGCTCAAATTAATAAAAAGAAAAAACTGTTAGTTCTTCAAAAGTACTTTGAAAAATTCTGAGCCAATAATTTTTCTTTATGTTTGATGTCAAGGACCTTTGATATCAAAACAGTTATAAAACCTTTATGTCTAATTATTTAAAAAAGATAAACAACATTTTATATCAATTTCAAGAATTCACTAGTTCTTTAAGTCCTATATCTACCCATATTAGAAACGTGTATCCCAAAGCAAATGGCAACCCAACTTCAGAACAGCATCATCATTTAATAATAATAATGATCTTGATTCTAGCTTCATGATGCATTTGTTCCATGAACAAAATTGAGCATTGTTCAGAGTCAGAACACAGATTGCCACTGTAAGGCATTTGGGATGCTAAGTGTTTTAAATGGAAAGAAATGGGAAATATCTAAGAAGCAAGGTCTTTCTGACCCTAAGGCACCCTCCTGGTTCCTGTCCTTCTTTCTCCCCCAAAGCAAGTCATAGAAACTTCATAAAAACTAGAGCTTTTCTCCCCCAGAGCAAGCCACAAAACCTAGAATGGTCACTTTTTCTCCTCTTCTTTAAAGACCCTCATTTCAGAGGAGTCCTGTCCCACAGGTTAGAGGAAAGAGCTATACAAAGAGAAGTCAAAAAGAATCTGAACAGATGAGCCCTTGCAGTAATTACCATTGTACAATACTCTTTTAGTCTAATCACATTTCTACATAGCTATCCATTCTTCTCTGAACCTAATCCTAAAAACAGAAATTTTTCCTTCAGTTTTTGGATCTTCATTTCAGAAGGCTCTTGTGTAATGTAAGATGTAGATTACATAAACTCATTATGGTTTTCTCTATTTCACCTATCTTTTGTTATAGGAGTGTCAGTCAATGCCCTTATGAGTGAGGATACCCTATGCCCTTGCAACATCTAATGTATGTCATGGCTGTTCTAAATGATGGGATATCTCAGAGAATAAAACCAAGTTGCCTGACCCCATGAGGGTGACAGATAGATAACATACAAATATAATAACTACATTATATGGCAGTAGTTTGCCAGTGGGTGACATGCACTATGGGGAAAAAAGCTGAGAAAGGGTTTAAGGGTATCAGGAGCTTGGGATAAATTTTCGGTTCAAAATACGTAGTTAGAGAAACCCAATTGCTTCTATGACATTTTTAAACGAAATCTTGAAGGAGGAGAAGAAAAATGCTGTGCTGATATCCAGAAAGAGTGTTCTGGACATAGGAAGCAAGAGTGCGGAGGTCCCGGGGAGGAGCTAAAGATGGTGGACTGATAAGCAGCAGGATACGGCTTCCCTGAGAGAGACAGCTCAGATGCCGGAATAAACATCCTGCAGAGGTCAGGACAGAAGGAGATGGATTCTCTTGACCCAGAAAGAAACTGAAGGGAAAACAGCTGCTCAAACACACAGTCCCGGAGCTACCATTAGAGAAGCTAAGATTAGTGGTCACGGTGCTCTCGCCAAGTCGCCTGAATTTGGGCCCCCAAGTCTGGCCTGAGTGCTCAAACCCACGCCGATGTGACTGGCCTGAGCTGCCCTGTGTGGGGAGCTGAGCTGCCCTGCATGCAACTTGCCCGGAGCCACCGCGAAATCGTGCCACAGCCGCGCTGAAGTTGGAGGTCGGTGAGACCAAAGGAGAATGGAGCCAGTGAAGGACCTGCATTAACCCATGGTGAGTGCTAGGAATAAGACTCTCCCACAGGAAAGGGACAACCAACTGGACGACATGTTGGAGTTGGGCAGAACGGGCCTGAACTAGGAATGGCAGTGACTTCAATTGGTTGCTCCTCTCCCAGAGCAGATTGGTGGGATCT
>PVJX010002534.1:0-126587 GCA_004027295.1 Dolichotis patagonum | reverse complement strand
GATTTGATTCCTGCTTCTTCATTCACATACTTTATTCTTAAGTTATAGATCCTCTTGTCATCTTCCAGTCTTTGTATCTTTACTGCCTGCTCCCTTGTTATTTTTAAGAGATCTTCCCTTTCATGACCCCACATTGCAAGCCTGTGTTCAATTTTTGATAGTCTATTTTTGGTTTCTTTCGAGCAGTTTTGCCAGCTTTCTATGGAGTCTTTAGTTTCCTGATAATCTCTTTGAATTTGCTTCATGAATTCTAGGTTTTTTCTGAATTCTTCATTAAATTTTTCTCTCCATTTGTGTTCCTCCATTCTTCTGTCTGTGTCTTCTTAAGAGGTGCCCAGCCCTTCTTTTATTAATCTAGCTGTTGTTTAATTTGAATTAATATTTCAGTTTTGGTCCCGCTTATGAGGTCCTGAAGGTATCTCTTTATGTCTGCTAACGCTGTGTTTGATGTTGCATTTTTGCTGCCCTCAATCTCTTTTGTATTTACCTCTCCTGGATCAATGTTCTCAGGGTTGGGGGCTGGGAGTTTTTTATTATTTCTCCCTTTCGTCATGTTTTTGATTCCTTCATACAAGTGTACAGTGTAATTCCCAGACCCTTTTCTTGTTGTTTAAGGCTCCTCTAGAGGGCGCAGGCTAGGAGCTTTAGCCCTCTTCAGTAGGTTATCAGAGATTAGAGTTCACCCTCGGGCAGTGTTCGCTAGCTCCTTCCCTCTGGGCCAGTCAACCTTTGCAGGCCTTCACTGTGTCAGTGTGCACCAATCTCAGGAAAGTAATTTGTAGCGACTCACTGGGTCCCTGCCAGGGGCGTGGCCTAGTCCAAGCAGATTCCACCAATCCGCTCGGCCAGGGGAGCAACCAGCTGAAGCTACTTCCTTATGGAGTTAGGCCTGTCCTGCCCAAATCCAACATGTCGTCCAGTCAGTTTCCCCTTTCCCGTGGCAGGGTCTTATTCCCATCACTCACCATTTGTTGATGCCAGTCCCCGAGAACTGCAGGTATCCCCGACCTTGGACTTCAGCGCGGCTGCGGTGGGAATTCACGGTGCCTCTGGGTGGGTCGCGTGCAGGGCTGGTCCGGGCGAGCGGCACACAGGGCTGTTCAGCTCCGAGCTCTGGCGGCTCAAGCCAGTCGCTTTGGTGCTTGTTCAGGTCGGGCAGGAACTCAGGCGGCTTGAGGAGGGCGCTGTGCTCACTGATCTTATCTTCACTAATAGTAGCCCCAGGACCTCATATTCTAGCGGTTTTTTGCACTTTAGTTTCTTCGTGGGTTGTGAGAGTCCATCTCTCTCTGTTTGGGTCTCTCCAGGGTGTTTTATTCTGGCATTTGAGCTGTCTCTCTCAGAGAGGGTCTCTCTCCTGCTACCTACCAGTCCGCCATCTTTTTTTCCTCTCCCCAAAAGTAGTCCTTATTGTTACTACCTAAAATGAACTGGTAAGATACAGACAGCATCCCAGAATAAATTCTATTAATGTATGAGAAATAGTTTATAAGAACAGAATCATCCTGAACTTAATGACTTAGAATTTTTTTTTTATTTAATGGCACATTAGCAATAGTTTTGCCATGATTCATTAATCAGCTCCTAAATTTCTGGCAATTAAATTATTTATGATTGTTTCTACTATCAACATTTCAGAGATAATCATAAAGCTTTCAAAAAGTTCCTATATAAAAACATTCTAAGATGCATACACTGTTTTCTTCTATTCCAAAACATGATCTAACCTTGTCATTCATTAGATTTTCACTGTAGGCAGGTCTGTTTACTGTAACTGCACAGCTGTCCTCTCAGGTTAACAGCTAGGGCCTTGTCCCTTCTCTGAGGAGCCTCAGACTGCTGAACCCTTTAGCTTCCACTTCTGCCTTTTGTCAAACGTGTTTTATCTTGTTGCTTATACATCTCATTGCAGGAGGATGGCATTGTCCCTTCTTACAGCATAATCTAATGTGCTACAGACTGACGAAGCAGCCAAAATTTTTATCTTTAAAATATATAATTTCTGACAAAGTTCTTGATTCTTCTATGGTAACATCAAACTATGTGCAGTCTTAACAAGCTTTTCTTTCATTTAGATAACTTTTCATATCCATTTACTTTTATTTTGTATGGCCATAAATCTAGAAAGTTCATGTTTCTGAATAAGTAACCTTTATATCACCGAAATATGATATACAGTAGTACCTCAGTTCTTGAATTTAATTCTTGCCATGATTCTGGTCGCAGAGTTTGATTGCAACTGAATTTCAAGCATATACGTGCTGTGTATTCATAGAAAAGATCTCACTTACAATGTATTACTCCTGAAACTACTGTCCTTTCCCCTCATTGTGACAATCAGTGACTTTTTCTTCCTTGATCAGGATTGCCTGAGCTAGAATTGGAAGCGATTGATAACCAGTTTGGACAACCAGGAACAGGTGATCAGATTCCGTGGGCAAACAATGCTGTGACAGCTGTAAATCAGACAAAACCAGAAGAGTAAGTAATACATTTTGATTTTATAAGATATCAGATAACAACCTCTAAACCAGGAACTACTTTTCCTGAACCCAGGTGGATTCCAGTCTACATTGATATTTTGTGAGTTAAGAAGTGATACAAATGTTTAGTGGAAAGTAATGGGAGCCAGGTGCAGTGGCGCCCTCCTGTAATCCCAGCACTCGGGAGGCTGAGGCAGGAGGATCCTTGCAAGTTCAAGACCAGCCTGGGTCACAAAGTGAGCTCAAGGCCAATCTGAACTGCATAGCTAGACCCTGTCTCAAAAAGACCAAAAAAAGGGCCGGGGATTTAGCTCAGTGGCATAAGCACCTGCCTTGCAAGTGCACAGTAGTGAGTTCAATCCTCGGTACAGAGGGAGGGAGAGAGAGAGAGAGAGAGAGAGAGAGAGAGGGAGAGGGAGGAGAGAGAGAGAGAGAGAGAGAGAGGAGAGAAGAGAAGAGAGAGAGAGAGAGAGAGAGAGAGTGTGATGGGGCATGTAACCCCACATCAAAGCAGATTCCTTTGCTAGATGACCACAGGCTAGTAGGATGCACGGGAATCATGAGCAGATTGATATGGTACGCAGCTGTTGTTTTCTGTTTCATCTATTATTTTGCCCTGATTACTGTGATATTCCTGAGAACAGTGAATGAATTGACCTCAGCAAGACAATTATGCTGCCCATAAACTTTTAGTTAGCTAATTACTTTGCCTGGCATTTCTCTTTGGAGGAAGATGGTAAGGAGAGTACTTTTTCATGTACTCAGTGCTCTATTCTGATTAAAATTTAATTTCTACTTCACATAGGCAACTGTGGTCCATAGCACAGTATATATATATCTCATACATGTTAACCAAAAAAAAAAAAAAAAACACAGATAGTATGGAGTGAGTTAGAGACTTAACCTTATTTATGGGCTGTGTTCTCATTTACCTTCCCAGAGGAAGAATCCTTAGAGTTACATTGTTATGTTAGTGTAGCTACTACCATTTTCTATATACATCTAAGTTTTATACATCAGTTGATACCAGCTTGTATTAAACTTTATGTTTTCTACATAGATCAATGCACAATATGCTTTGGTGCTTAATTCCTAGCATGTTTGATTTTTCCTATTGATTTCTTTTGTATATAGTAGTCATGTCATGATCTCAATATGATTTGATCATTTTTTAAAGTAAAATAACATCTGTTGTTTCATCATAATTCAGTTTCATGTCAGTTGAATAAGTAGAATAAATCTAAACATAGGTGAATGACTGAATTTTTCTCTGATATTTACTTTTTACTTTTACTAAAAATCTTCCTTTTGTAACTAATTCTTTGAGATATTTCTATAAGCTAACATAAAGAGGTGGAAAAAATTCAGTGATTGACTAAAGAATGAAAAATGTATTCAAGCTTGCTGCTAATGTTCTTTTAATTTTTGCACATTAAGGATAGAACATTTCAATGTATTAGAATTGTCAAGCATCTTAACAGAGAATTTCTTAGAACCAGATTTGCACATATCACAGGTGTTTATATATATTTGCATTAACATTGAATAACTTTTGCTTCATTCATCTGAAACATCCCTATCTTTTGATCCTGCAGCCAGTGTATTAGTTCACAACTAGATGAGCTTCTCTGTCCACCAACAACAGTAGAAGGAAGAAATGATGAGAAGGCTCTTCTAGAACAGCTTGTGTCTTTCCTCAGTGGCAAAGATGAAACTGAACTTGCTGAGCTAGACAGAGCATTGGGAATTGACAAACTTGTTCAGGTATCTGTTAAAATTGCCATTTAAACAGTACAGCCCTGAGGCATTAGAAAGTGGTTTTTATGCAAGATTTTTCAATATTGTTTCCATTATGCTGTAGCTGTTTTATAGTTACCCCTGTCAAAGTTATCAAAGTATATAATAATTGAGCATTTTAAACAAAAATAATTAGAAATAGTTAAATTAGAAAGCCTTAAATTTTCACTGTGAAACAATATCTTGCAAACACCAGCTAGAATAGAATCCAGATTTATATCATTGCTTCTTATTTTAGGATATATTTTACTCCTGATTCATACTTGACTTCAACTTATATATTCCATGAATTTCCAGCTTCCTGATTAGCATTTTTCAGATTGTGGGGTGACAAGATCCATTTAGAGCATCATGACTGGCCTTTTTCAAATGGACAAGAGTGTAGAATACACGCTTCAGAGCATACAGCACATGAAAAGGGCAAGTTAGCTTTCATGATACTTTCCTTTCAGTTACATACCCACATATGCAAACCAGGTCACAGTTTCAGTTATATTTCTTCCAATGAGTCACAGTTACACTGAAAGCCATAAGTCTTCTGCTACATCAGGTGTGGAGTTTTTTTCAAGAAAAGTGTATTTGAGTTAGAAAATTTGCCTAGTTGCTTCCTGTTTTTTGGATTCTGCTTCTCATGGTAATCCAATGTAAAATCTGTTTGTTCTTAGGCTTTGCATTGAAGTTCTTTTCAAACTTATAGTTTCATTTCATTAATTTAGGACTTTCGTGCATATTTTCACCTCTTTATTGATATTTAAAACATCACATTTAATCTAGTATTCCATTTCAAAAGCAATTTCATAAATAATTCCTCTAGGTGATAAGCTTTTTGTGTGAATTCAGAATGTATATATTATGAGGACACTTTCTTCCTGCTCTCAGATCCAGAGTTATATTTAGAGATGTATATCATTTATTAGCATACATTTATTTCTAAAATGTTCTGGCTTCTTTTTTAACAGGGGGGTGGATTAGATGTATTGTCAGAGAGATTCCCACCACAGCAAGCAACACCACCGTTGATGATGGAAGAAAGACCCAATCTGTATCCCCAGCCTTACTCTTCTCCCTCTCCTACTGCCAGTCTCCCCAGCCCTTTCCAAGGCATGGTCAGACAGAAGCCTTCTCTGGGAACAATGCCTGTTCAGGTAACGCCTCCCCGAGGCACTTTTTCACCTGGCATAGGCATGCAGCCCAGGCAGACTCTGAGCAGACCTCCAGCCGCACCCAACCAACTTCGACTTCAGCTACAACAGCGCTTACAGGGACAGCAGCAGGTGAGAATCGTGTTCTCCTAGTTTTTCAAAGTGAGACAGCTGATTATTACAGTAATGAAGTTAAATCCACTCCCAGCACCCACTCAGAGACTCATTTTTGGTCTGCTAGGATGGCAGTGAGAGGCCCTTTTATTCAGTTAAAGACTGTGGGCTCATAACCATGCACATTTTTTTTAATTTGGTCTTTTTGAGACAGGGTGTCATTGTGAATTACAGGCTGGCATTGAACTCACTTTGTAGCCCAGGCTGGCCTCAAACTCAATGGTCTTCCTGATTCAGCCTTCTAAGTGCTGGGATTACAGGCATAACCATGCACTTCGAGACAAGTTAAAAACCATTTTCATTCTTTTCATATAAAAACTATTTAGATTGTGTAGCATTACTAAATTATAAAGAGAAATATAGCCTAATTTATAAAGTTGAGTAGCAAGAGATACTGTTTCTGGCTGTTTGAACAGAAAATAAAGTTCATTTATGCTGTTTGAAGTTTGCAAGGTTGATGTCTAGTGATATTATTCTATTGGGAAAACAAAGGAAGGATGTAAGTTTGAGGGCCCTGGGAGTTGTCAGTGAGTTAAATCATCTTTTTTATGACAAAAAATGAGTAGGTATAATAGCATGAATATTTAAAATTGTGTAAAAGCAGCAGATATGGACATAATCATCAAAGACAACAAAAGTAAATGGTTAAAATGTCATCTATGGGAAGTGAGCTGGAACTGTAGATTGTTGCTTGTTATTAATCCATCTGTGCTTTTTAACCAGATGTACATTGCTTTAGGTCTTTGGAAGTGCTTCCAGAAATTTCCTTGAGCTTTTATAATTCAAGGAGGAAAAGATTTAAGGAGATAAGTTATATTAGAAAAACAGTATGGTATAATGTAACAGCTCTGATGTCAAGTCTCTGTCCTAAACAGACAGAGGGCTGCTTTAACCAAATCATTTACCCTTTTAAAAATGCTAGTTACTTATCCATACAAACTGTCTAATAAATAATTTCTTTGGTTCATGGGTAGTGATATAGATTAAATTAGGTAAAACTCTTAGCATAATGCCTAGCATATTGTAGAACTTAATAAATATTAGCTATTAAAAATTACATTTATCATTATAATAGCTGTTACAAATATGCTTCCATTCCACCAAAAAAAAAGGAAATGATGAAAGAGAAGACAAATGAGATGAGCTAGGAAAAAGAAATCTTAAACAATAAAATAACATAAAAAAAGAATGATTTTTATAATGCTAGGG
Source organism: Dolichotis patagonum (assembly GCA_004027295.1). Taxonomy (NCBI): domain Eukaryota; kingdom Metazoa; phylum Chordata; class Mammalia; order Rodentia; family Caviidae; genus Dolichotis; species Dolichotis patagonum. The sequence continues at coordinate 119,782 of PVJX010002534.1, read as the reverse complement.
TGAAATAAAACATTCAAAGAATAAAGGAAAGAGAAAAGAGAAATAAAGAGATGGAGCCATAACATATCCTGAGTATTCATTAAAGATAAACTACTTCTTGTTACAGCTTGCGATTAATTTATAGAGAACACAAGAATAAGAAATTCTTACTAGTTTCTCAGTTTTTAACTTTTAACTACATAGGGCCGGGAATTTAGCTCAGCAGCATAAGCACCTGCCTGGCAAGCATGTGGTTGTGAGTTCAATCCCCGGTACCAAATTAAAAAAAAATCTTTAACTGCATATATGTAGTCAGGCTGTCCTTGGTACTATGAGGAACACAAAGAGTTAAAGATACAGGCAAAGTCTACCTGAAAGTTGAATCACACTGCAAGAAGTATATGATTAAGTGCTAAATCAAAAAAATAGAAGAAAGTGTAGGTATGCTGATTTTCTCATTTTATATGCTAAAGTACAGTAAATACTATATAAAATGAAAAGTTCAATAAGCAAGACCAGACTTACAGTTGAGGTCAGGCTCATGAATGAATTAAAAGTTGTTATTGCTTCCATTTGTCCCTAAAGCAGCTCATCAGCGGAGTAGTCCTGCAGAGGATATACATGGGATAAACATACAGAGAGGCGCTGGGCATGGTGGCACACACCTGTGATCCCAGCAATCCTGAGGCTGAGGCAGATGGATTGCTGCTGGGTCAAGGCCAGTCTGTGCTATATAGTGAGTCAAGGCAGACCTGAACTACATAGCAAGACCCTGTCTTAAAAAAAAGATGCAGAGAGGAGAATGCTGTTGCTGTTTGTTTCCTTTAAATTTCATAGAGACATGACTAAAGTTTAGTAGCCTTAGTAGCCCAACAGAACGAATTATCCACCAAGTGGAAGAAACAGAATTTTGGGCTAATTATGTTAGAAGCTCCTAAAAGTGTCAGTACACAAAAACAGTTTTTATTGCCAAGTAAAATGATAGCTCTGTCACCTAACAAGCCACATTATCCAGACCTCCTTTTTCGGTTCTAGGTCATTGCTGCTGTTTCAGCAGAGGGGCAGCCACTTCTCCTTGAACTGTAGGTGCAGGAGTTTCACATGTGTGTCCACTTAAGGCTGTCTGTAAGCAGGCTTCTCTCAGTGTCTCAGCAACATGAAAGAAAAAAGATGGGCTTAAATGAATAAATCAAAGAAAATATTCTAACCCAGATATTAAGGCAATCTGTAAGATTAGAGGTGGGTACAGCCTCTAAGATTAGAATTTCAGCAATGATATCAAGACTCAGGTTCTTTTAATCTTTTTGCTCTACAATCCTTGGCAAGTCATAGTTATAACTATCACATACAAGCAAAACTATATATTGCAGGAAAAAAGAGACTGTTTCTTTCCTGTGAATCTCTTTTTCAAAAGCCAAGAAAATTTGTTTTAGAAGGCTCTTGTCAACCTACCTTACCCTACCACCACAACCACCACTGCAAAACTTGGGAAGGAAATAAAAGACTTCAAATGTCTGGCTAGCCAGAACTGAGGCACACGTACACCTAACCAGTTGCTGAGAGTGCTCCTGCCTGACCCTCATGTCCTGTGACATGGATAGTCAGCCAAACACATCCTTTGCTCTGCCATCAAAGAAAGCAGTAGCAGCTGTGGGCTAGCACTAACAGGACCTGATAAAACCAGTAAGTTAAGATTAAATATATTAGTTAAATTATATTATTAAGTTCGTATTTAGAAGCAAATAGTAAACTGAGATGGTATATCTGCCTTTTCTACTGCCATATTTTAAGCAAATAAACATATCAGGACAAAAAGAGAAAATACTACTAGTATACAAAAAAGAGTTAAGTCATTTTTTTTTTTTTTGGTTTTTTTTTTTTTTTTTTTTTTTTTTTTTTTTTTTTTGTTTTTTGGTACTGGGGATCGAACTCACAACCTCACGCTTGCCAGGCAGGTGCTTAAGCCACTGAGCTAAATCCCCGGCCCTAGTTAAGTCATTTTGAAACATGGAAAGCATGCCCAAGAAAGAAACAAAATCATATGCAAATAATGCTTATGTAGAAAATCCAAGAGAATCTGTAATTCAGATGGAGGAGTTCAGCCAGGTGTGATGTCACACACCTATAATTCCAGCACTTTAGAGGCTGAGGTAAGAGGATCACTGTGAGCTCAAAGCCAGCCTGAACTACATAGCAAGACTGATTCAAAAACAAAAAACAACAACAACAAAACTGAGTTCAGCAAAGTGGTTAGATAAAATAATAAATAAAAATTGACAATCCTTTTTACTATCAGCCACCAATTAGAAAATACAATTGCAGTATATTCAATAAGCAAGACTTACAAAACCATAATTAAAAAGCAAAAAAATACCAAAAAAGACACTCATGAATTGAAAGATTATTGTAAAGATGGCAGTCATTCCAAAATTCGTCTAAATTCAGTGGATTTCCTATAGATACTTAAAATGGAATTTAACAAATAGAAGCTAAATTTATTTTACAAACATTAATATAGCCTTAAAGAAAAATAAAAGTTAACATGCTCTTCCAGATGTGAGATAAAGCCAGCTTTAGAAATAAAACAGTGGGGAATTGGCTTACTGCAGACCGTTCTACCACTTGTAACATAATCAAGAGCTCAGAAGCACACTCAGCCATGCGTACTGACTGACTAAAGGACGAGAGAGGTGGCAGTTATTGTGAGTGTTTTATTCTACTCCACAGTGTCTGCAAGTTATACTTTCAATATTTGCATTGGGGCTTTTCCCCAAAGTTAGTTTTCTGACCTGAGTCAAAAAATAAATGAAACTAGAATTGAGCTATGTGGTACTGAGTGATGTAATCACTGTTGATGATTCTTTAAATTCTTTTATCTTTCTTAGGCTTTCTAATTTACATGTAGTATAATAAAATATATCAACACAGGTTTATAATTTATAAATTTTAAAGTATCATATAAATATGAAATAGCATAAAGCCAGTAATAGTGGGAGGCTGAAATGGGAGAATCATTTGAATCCTGGAATTTGAGACCAACCTGTGCAACATAGCAAGACCTAGTCTCCAAAACAAAACACTCAGTGGTAAAGTGCTTGCATAGCATGTGCAAAATATGGGTTCAATCCCAGGACTACCAAAATAAAAAAATAAAATTTAAATAGTATTAATACTATTTTACTGTTATTTATTTATTTATTTATTTGTCCCGGGAATCAAATTCTTGACCTCATGCTTGCCAGGCAGGCACTGTGCTGCTGAGTTAGATCCTAGTCCCTCTCTATTTATTTTTATTAAATTATTAAGGAAGAAATTTTCTCACCTGTAGATTGCTTACAATAAAATTTCACTTCTAAGGATATTTCTTTTGTTACCAGATAAAGCGTGCCTGTGACCTGGAGCCCTAGATCACTGATTTAAATTGCTCTTTCAAGCCAATGTTCTATAGAAAATTAGTTTGAGAGATAGATGCTGATCATTAAAAGTCAGGAAAATTTGTATATCCTTTTCTTGGAGATGCACAGTGTGCTTTGGCCAATTAAAGTCTTGTGAAATTACTGCAGTAAATAAATCTGTTCACCTTGTATAACCCATCATTTCCAATACTTCATACAGCACAGCATGCTATTTTCCTGGCACATCTATTAATATCCTGCAGAACAATGTTCTTTAGAACATCAATTTGGGAAATGCTGGCCTAAAGTAATTACTTCTTCTAGTTATATAAATAATTCATTTTCTCAGACCATTTGTTTCTTACATAATTTCGTCCAGCTAATGATACCATAGTGGATTTTTCTCCAAATACCCACCAGATAACATCTTCAAGTGATAATGCAATCTAACTACCTCAGCTTTCCTTTCATCTTTGAGAACTTTGCAGAGTATATGCATTTTACTATATACTTGCTTTTTTATTCACAATATTTTGAGACTTAGGATTGCTGTTTTATTTTTCCATTGCTGCACTTATCTGAAGTAACTATTGACATGATTTTAAAAGTACAGTAAATATATATGTACATATATATATATATATATATATATATACATACGTATATATTCATGTGTGTTTTCAATTTTCAGATGCTCTGCCCCATTTAGTGCTACAAGGACAGTATTTGGTAATGACCAGAAATTAGTCTTTTGGCTTATGAGCATGGAAAATAACATTACTGAATCTGTAACACTAAAACTTTTAGTAATCAATAAAAGGTTTGTGTTGCTATATAAGGGCCTCTATGCCTGCATATAGAAATATGATCTTTCCTTATTTCCATTTTTCTTAGTTGATACACCAAAATCGGCAAGCCATCTTGAACCAGTTTGCAGCCAGTGCTCCAGTTGGCATTAACATGAGATCAGGCATGCAGCAGCAAATCACACCTCAGGTAATGTGAGGAAGCCAGACTTTAGTAGGAGTTCTGTAGCCTCAGCAATGTTTCTTAACCTATCAACTTGTATGTCTTTGACATACCCTATGAACTGATCTTTTAATGACATTAGAAGTGTTGTTTTCTTCTAGAATGAATTAAGATATGTATGATACCTCTCTTACTTATATTTTATCTAAAACCAAAGATTCTGTATTTTGTTATATTGTTGTCATTATAGGATATCAGTTGATCAAACAGAAAACCCTTATTACTGTTCTGAATAATACCAGTAATTAGAAGCCTCTGATAAGAAATTGTATGATCTAGCCTGAAACTTGATCAAAACCCATTATCTTTGTTAGCTGCCTTAACTGTCTTGTGACTTAGCTCAGTCTGAAATCAGTATTTTCTAATGTTCATTTCTTGTGAAGATCGTTGTATATAAACCTTGCACATAAAGCCATTGGAACTTTAAACTTAAAAAGAACTAGCTGGCTTTCTGATTTACTTCAATACATGTTTTAGTATTTTTGTTGCATATACTTAGGCTTAACAAAGTTGAAGTAAAAATTTGGGAGATAAAATATTTTAGAGAAGTCTCAAACAAAACTTCTTTTTTTCATAAAATGGATCCAGATGGATTTGGGGCAGATACAGAAAACCAACACTAATCAAAGGAATAAAGGTTTGTAGAGGCCTCTTACAAGCAAGTAGATAATGGCATTTTCATGGATCCAGACTTGGGCTCCTCTGTCTTAAAAGTTATACATCTCAGTATTATATTGATTTGGGAATAATTACATTGTAAGCAAATGAACCCACTTTTGAAATTCACCTAAAGATGACTTCTGTCAGGAAGTCATAGTTCTTCAACAGTTTCCCAGAGTTCTCATAATCTTCCTTTGTCCTCCAACCTTGCTTCTAATCTTTTCCTCTTCTATTTCTCTTTTTCCACCAACCCCTTTTAAGTTTTGTCCTCTGAGGGTAAAGTCTCCATACTAAGAGCATATTTATTGCACACAATTTTCTGGTTAGTTTTAGATTTTATTATATAACCACAAATATAGTTCATATGGTTAAAAGTGGCAAATTAATAGTTATCACAATTTTTCATTTTCTAGGCTGTGTTTGGTACCATTATTATTGCTGACTGTACTACTTTAGCCAAGGTGATGTGATTGTTCTAATGAGTTGTTCTTCCTGCTCTGCCAAGACTCAAATTGCCTGAGGGTCATAAGCAAAACTATAAACCAGGGCCAAAGACCCAGGGGCTAGGCCAAATACACAACAATTTTTCATCTCCAATAAATTTAAGAGGTAGGATTTTGTAAAAGACTTAAACCCCAAAAGAAAGAAAGAAGTTAAGTGAGAAGACATTTAAACAAGATGCAACCCCAAACTGCCAACTCACCAAAGGCAAACCCAGGTGTTAATGAGGTGGAACGGTTCTAAAGCCATCTACCTGAACTCACTGAAGTGTTGACAGCAAAAGTAACAAAGCAAATTAAAAAGACCCTAGAAAAAAACCAAATCAGAAATAATATCTCAGATAACTACCATATGGTTACCAAGAGATGGTAACCATAATGAAAGACATGGTTAGTGACTCTAGAGCAGATATAGATTAAAAAAAATAGAAGTGCTTAGGAAACTGATGGAAGCCATGAACACCCAGCATAGGAAAGAAATGGAATTCATGAAACAGATTCAAATAGATATCCAGGAGATTAAAAATTCTGTTGACAGTACATGCAACAGAATGAGCCAGTGTGAGGACTGCATATCAGACACAGAAGACAGGATTTTAGTAAGCAGTCATGAAAAGAAAGATTTCTTGAAAATGGCAAGGGACCATGAAAATCAATCCAACAACTTCCAGATGATGCAAAGAAGAATAATATAAGATTGATCAGAGTCAGTGAAAAAGCCAGAGATAATATAAATGACATAAAAAAACCTGTTCACAGAAATATTGGCAGAAAACTTCCCAACCATGGAAAAAGAATTTGACATACTTTAAGTTAGGCATATAGAACTCCAATTGGCCAGGATAAAACTACCTACACTAAGACATATAATAGTCAAGCTTCCAGAAAGTCAACACAAGAACAGAATATTAAATGCTGTTAAAGAAAGAACACAAGTCATACATAAAGGAAAGCCATTCAGAATCACCACACATTTCTCAACACAAATCCTGAAGTCCAGGAGAGCTTGGAGTGATGTGTTTCAAGCCTAAAAGAAAACAACTTCCAACCCAGATAGATGCGTGCCTCACAAAACTATCTTTCAAAATCAGTGGAGAAATAAGTTACTTTCTTGACAAAGAATACCTGAAGAAATTCATGACCACCAACCAGCATTCCAAAATGTTCTAAAAGATGTTCTAGAAAGAGATAATGAGAACTGCAACTCCATGAACCCCCAAAAAAGAATCCATCAGGCCAAGCAAGTAATTAAACAGGGAGGGGAAGAGGAGACCAACAACAAGAAAATAACATGACAAGGACAAGTCAACACATATCAGTTACAACCATCACTGTTAATTGTCTCAATTCACCAAAAGAGACTGGAAGAATGAATCAAGCAGATCCAACGGTATGCTGCACACAAGAAACACATTTAATTCAAAAAGAAATTAATAGACTGAAAGTCAGAGGATGGAAAATGATACTCCATGTGACAGGAACCCAGAAAAAAGCAAACATAGCTATACTGTTTGCAGACAAAGTAGATTTTAAGACAAGACTGATTAAGGGAAACAAGAAGGTCATTATATCCTTATAAAGGAATAATTCAAGAGGAAGAGATAAAAATCATAAATATATATGTACCAAATACCAGCACACACAACTATGTAAAACAAATATTAGTAGACATGAAAAACCAAGTAAGCACCATATCTCAGTATATGCAGGAAAAGCATTTGACAAAGTCCAACACCCACTCATGATTTAAATAAAAAAAAAAAACTCCTACAGAAAATTGGAATAGACACTCTTTATCTCAGTCTGATAAAAGCCATTTATAACAGACAAACAGCCAGTATCATACTCACTGGACTAGAAGGGAAAACTTCCACTCTAAAATCAGGAACAAAACAAGAATGTCCTTTATCACCACTCTTTTTCAATATAATTCTGGAAACATTAGCCAGAGCAATTAGACAAGAAAAACATACAGTAGAAAGACATGCAGTAAGAAAAATTAAGATAGGAAAGGAAGAAGTTAAATAACCATTATTTGCAGATGACATGATACTTTACATAGATGACCGCAAAAAGTACACCAAAAAACTTCTAGATTTATTTAAAAAAAAAAGATAAAACCAAGGAAAATAAAACAATAAAACCAATCAAAAGAAACTAATATAAGTGATACAGGACTTCAGAACCTTATGAAATCAATAATAGTTATCTTAATGCCTTTTGTTTTCAAAATAGCTGTGGATACCTTCAGATACAGTAAAAACTGAACAGAACAGAATAGAATAGAAACAATGGAAAAAAAAATGGGGAATGCAATAAACGATTTCAAAATAAGCTAATAGGAAAGCCAAAATGGCTAACATGATATGTCTTGCTATCATTTAAATAGCTGCTCTTGCCATCAGATTTAACATAATCAAACAAAACAAAAGAAAGTAAAACCCAACCCAAGAAAACAATGAAAATGATATGGTTTCCAGGTGGGAACCACCTCCTGGTGAGGCCTGGTTCTTTCCTCACTGCAGTCCTCAAATGGTGCTGACTCATAGAGAGAGGCTTGGGTGTGGCTGTCCCCACTCCGGCAGCGGCCAGCACCTGGCACTGGTATCTAGGCTGGGGTCACCTTCTTGCAGGGCCTGGTTCTCTCCCCGCCACAGTCCACAAATGGCACTGACTCACCAAGATGTCTAGATTTAATAAGGAAATTCAGTAGCATATCTGATTACAAAGTCAACACTCAAAAATCGATAGCAAGGGAGGTGTCCTGGCACATGCCTATAATCCCAGCACTTAGGAGGCCGAGACAAGAGGATTACTGTGAGTTCAAGGCCAGCCTGGACTACATAATGAGTTCAGGACCAAACTGAATTACATAGTGAGACACTGTCTCAAAAAATCAAAAAGAAAAAAAAAAAATCCGTAGTGCTCTTGTACACAAATAACAAACTCACTGAAAGAGAAATTAGGAAAACAACATCTTTTCACAGCAGCATCAGAAAAAAAAAAAAAGAAACACCTAGGGATCAGTATAACAAAGGAAGTAAAAGACCTTTACAATGAAAACTACAGTACTCTGAAAAAGGAGATTGAAGAAGATAACAAAATGGAAGGATATCCCTTGTTCTTGGATAAGAAGAACCAACATAGTAAAAATGACCACACTCCCAAAAGTGTTACACAGATTTAATGCAATCCTAATCAAAATACTAATAGCGTATCTTACAGAATTATAGAAAACAATTCTAAAATTCATTTGGAGCCAGAAAAAATCTAGAATAACAAAACCAATTATGGGCAACAAAGGCAAGGCAAGGGGCATCACAATCCCTGATCGGAAATTATACTACAAAGCTACTGTGATTACAAAAAACATGGTACTGACAAAAAAAAAAAAAAAATGGGGCTGGGGATTTAGCTCAGTGGCATAAGCACCTGCCTTGCAAGCGCGATGTTGTGAGTTCAATCTCTGGTACCGAAAAAAAAAAAAAAATCAATGGACAGATTAGAAAATATAGAAACAACTTCAGATGTACTCAGCCATCTTATCTTTGACAAAGGAGCCAAACATGTTTACTGGAAGACAGTCTCTAATAAATAGTGCTGCAAAAATTGGCTTTTCACATCCCATTAAACATTAAACATTAAACATTAAAACTAGACCATTATCTTTCACCTTGCACTAAACTAAACTTGAAGTAGATCAAAGATCTAAAAATTAAAATAGAAACACTTCTGGAAGAGAGAATAGATATAACTCCTGAAGACATTGGTGTAATCAAAGACTTTATGAACAAACCCCCAGTTGCACAGGAAATACTGCAAAGAACCAACAACTGGAATTTCGTGTTACTAGAAAGCTTTTGCACAGCAAAATAAACCACCAACAGAAAAAAAGAGACAACCTACAGTGTGGGGGAAAAAAAAAAACTTTGCCAAGGGTTCCTCAAAGGACTGCTATCTAGAATATATAAAGAACTCAAAAAAATTGAACCCCCCAAATTTAAAGACTCAGTCCAAAACTGGACATATGAAATGGATAGATACTTCTCAGATGAAGTAGAAATGGCAAATACATGAAAAAATGTTCAACATTACTGGCCATTTGAGAGATGTAAATTTTTAAAAAGCTGAGATTCCATCTCCAGAAAGAATGTCTGTTACAGAGAAAGCAACCAGTAACAAATCCTAGCAGTGTTGTGGAGTAAAACAAACTCTTCTCCACTGTTGGTGGGAGTGTAGACTGGTGCACCCACTGTAGAAATCAATGTGGAGACTCCTCAAAAAACTAAAACAAGAGGCTCTATTCGACCCAGCTGTTTCCCTTCTTGGTATCTTCCCAAAAGAATGAAAAGCATCATAGCAAGCAATATATGTTGATAACAGCACAGCTTATATTAGCCAAATCTTGGAATCAGCCCAAGTACCCATCAACTGGAGAATGGATAAAGAAGATGCAGATTTTTTTATACAATGGAGTGCTACTCAGCCATAAAGAGGGATAAGCTTGACACATTTCTAGGTAAACAGATGCATCTTCAGAGCATACTCTTTATAAGTGAAATAAATCAGACTCACCTGTTTAAATACCTCATTGTTTTTCTGATGTGAGAAACTGAAAGTATAAATAAGCACCAAAATGTATAGTAAATATTGGGAAATGGGAAGAAAATGTTTGAATGAAAAGGGAAACGAGGGGGGAAGAAGAAAGGGACAAGAAAAAAAAGAGAAAGGAAAACAATGAAAAGAAAACTTTTGTAAATAAAAGAGGAAAGGGGTTGAAGGGAAGAGAATGGTAAAAAAAAAAAAGCAAAGTATATCATGTACAGGTACAAATTCCCTATGATGAATGTTGTCATTATGTATATCTAAAATGTATCAATAAAAAAAGAGAAAGCCATATTTTACTGTCTTCTGGATTGCACTATATCCAGTTGGTGAGGTTAATTTTAATGGACCTATTTGTTATAATCAAAAGATTGACATCTTCTAAAAAAGACTTTTGACATACCATGTTACTTTGCTCATTAAACCAAAAAGTGATTTTAATCTAATTTTACCACTGCTTTCCTCATCCGATATCATAGCTATTTAGCTAGTTACTCTAATGCCTAGAATATTCTAGGGCTGCAATAATGATATAAAACACCTGTTTGTATTTAACTCTTTTTTGCTATTTTATTGCTAGTTAATTTTCTTCTTAAGTGATAATTTGTCAGGTATTAGGTTTTAGGCTTCTGATTCTTTTTAAAATGAAATTTGTAGATTTTTCTAATTGTAAATATAATATGTATTCACTCTAAATAATTTGGGGAATGTAGAAAATAATGAAGAAATTTAAGATTGTTTATAATCATATTTTACTTATTTAAATAAAGTGGCATAAATGATTTCAGTGAGAAAATGGAGAGACTAAGTTTCTCCATACTAGAAACAATAAATCTAACAATCTAATGTCAATTGGATTGAGACAATCAAGTACATTTTCTTTCACATCCTTATGGTTGTGTTTCTCTTAACAGTTTTCTTGGGCTGTATTACAAAACTAATTAATATATAGTCTCTGTGACTCTTTTCATTTTTTTCCACTTCAATTAGGAATTTGCATTTAACCACCTTTTTGGGTAGATACTATCTTAGTGTTTCTCAGATACTTTTAATCTATGAAGTGTATTTAATTCATAATTCATTTTCTCTCCTGTATTATTTAAGAGGTTTCTGTTCCGTTCTAATTTGCCTTGTATAATAATAATTTTATTGTCCCAAGCTCTCAGCATCTGTCCTGTCAGCTTTCCAGTGTAAGTAATGACTATAATAGTGTTAGTAAGTAAAAGATTTTTTCCTCCTTTTTAGCCACCCCTGAATGCTCAGATGTTGGCTCAGCGACAGCGGGAGTTGTACAGTCAGCAGCACCGACAGAGGCAGCTAATACAGCAGCAACGAGCCATGCTCATGAGGCAGCAGAGCTTTGGGAACAACCTGCCTCCCTCATCTGGACTGCCAGTTCAAATGGGGAGCCCCCGTCTTCCTCAGGGTGCTCCACAACAATTCCCCTACCCACCAAACTATGGTACAAATCCAGGAACTCCACCTGCGTCTACCAGCCCATTTTCACAACTGGCAGCAAATCCTGAAGCATCCTTGGCCACCCGCAACAGTATGGTGAGCAGAAGCATGGCAGGAAACATGGGAGGACAGTTTGGCGCTGGGATCAACCCTCAGATGCAGCAGAATGTCTTCCAGTACCCAGGATCAGGTAGGAGGGACGCAGCTGAGTGTTGATTTTCTGAGTAATGCACCTACAGTAATTCACAAAATGGCCCGCGCAGGGCTCCTTCATGCACATTGCCACCGAGGCAATGCACAGCAGAGGAGAGGCTTCAGCGGTGAAGCTAGGAGGTCCAGGCTCAGATTCAGTTCTTGCCACTGCATGGTTGAATGGTTTGAGGCTTATTTCTCTTCAGTAGCTGACATGATTAAGTTAGAGAATTTATAAGGACATGTCTGACATGAAAATGTGTAACATTTTATATGCAAAATACAGTCTCTTATTTTTTTTTTACTTTCTCTCACAGAGTCCCATGAGACCTAATTGAAGTCATCCCCAGACAATGAGTTTTAGAACATTAATTCAAAATTTGCATATAGTTTTCTCCTTGTGATTTTTTTTGATAGTTTACATAAGGATTATTAAGTATAATAAGTCTTACTAAGTATCTCAGACTTTTCACTGGTGTCACAACTTTCAACTGCTTAGGTGACAGCTTCTTCTGCAGTGAACATTCTAATTTCCAGAAGTTTTTCCTTTTAATTTTTTGTTCTTGGCCCTAGGTTTTTAAATTTCTTTTCTGTCATGTTGAGATTCCAGTAAATAATGACAATTATCAACATCGGTTTGATCACACTTTTACACAAAATTAATGACAGGTTGCTGAAAAAAAATGAAAATAAGCCTCTTGATTATAAAAATAAAAGAAAAAGAAGTAAGCTTTAAGATCATTTAAAAATGGATTTCAGTGAGACGCTGCTGTTTGACTTCCCCACACAGTGCACCCATCTGTCATAAGTCTTCTGTCTGATATCTGAATTGTTCTCTTTGAACAACTTTTTTGATTGACAGAAAGTATTTTTCACAAAATAAGAATTTTTTCTGTGAAAGTCAACATTCAAACTACAGACAAAATCCAGAATGTAAGTACAGTAAGAAATAGTTTTATCCATTTCCAAACTGAAATGAAATAGCAGGGCTATACATTCTTCCATAAATTGCTTCAAAGTAATACTTTAAAGTAATTTATTAGGCTTTTAGGAGCTAATAACATTTAAAAATACAGTGTTTTTAACTTCTACTCTAAATTTTAAATTTGCTCAAACATGGCCAAGATTCTGATTAGAGAGCTTCAAGAGCAGGTTTTGAGTTGGTATCAATTCAAATTCAGAAAGTTGCGACCTTTTTAGATCGCTCCTTCCAAAACACACACACACACACACACACACACACACACACACATCCGGATTTATTATAGTTTAAGGAAATTCAAATGTGGGGTTTCTTCATTATTTGTTAGTTTTACACTTCTATTGCCAGTAAATTTGCCACCAAAAGTTCTAAAACATATGTGTCCTAACATGTTTCAGGGCTTGATAAATTTAAGCCCGTAAATGTAATTCAGCTCCACTGTTTCTGTAAATAAAGTTTTATTGGAACACAGCGATGCTCACTGGTTTATCATGTTCGTATACTTACTAGGTTGTCCATGGCCGGCTTCACAGAGTAGTTGTTTCAGAAACCTTATGACCTGCAAAACCAAAACTGTTCACTGTCAGACCCTTAGCAGAAACATTTGTTGATTCATGTGTTAATAACAGTAAACCAAAGATGGCTACATTAGCTTTGCTCTGCATTTCTCAGCTTATTATAGGCGCAAATTAAGTGAAGGGACATGTAGATATTAGGAATAACAGAGTATGGGTTCTTGTATTTTTGAAAACAAAAAACCTTTCAAGACTATATGCCATGATGAATGCACAAGAACAGAATTAAATATCAAAATTGCTTTATACAAAGATAATATTCAAAATAAACATGAAGGAATTTCTTTTTTTTCATATTATACCCACTTCATGGGTTCCTCGAAGCCAATCTAGTGATCCCTCTTACGTGAACTGAATAAATATGCTACCGAACGTGTTGAGTCATCTACTTCTGGGGCTCCAGAGACCTCCACATGCTAATGGCTTCATTCTCTACTGCTGAACCAGATTTTGGCTCATGTACTGCTGTGCTGAACACACATGCTTGCATTTTCCACCAGTGCTCCAAACTTGTTATACATCTGTATTTCCCCTCCCTCCATATCATAGTGTTCCAGCTGCAACAGACTTCCTAAGTTCAAAGAAAGAACACATACCTTTTTCTCTCTTACTTCTAGGCCTTTAGACTTCTTGTACTCGCATTATGAAATGTCTTTCCTTTCTCATTCCCGTCCCTTTCTCCTTTCAGATATATTTCCTCTGGAAATCCTACCCAGATAGCCAGCCATAAACACTTACCACCCATTATTACCACTTGCCAACCTAACTATCTTTCTTTTAAAATAGCATGAATAAAGATTGATTGTTTCAGTCTTTGTTTTTTGTTTCTCCAGTGCTTTATACAGTGATCTGTCAGTGAATAGCTGTTCAGTGTGTCTTTGAAGAAATACACAGATCGAAGTATGAATTCTAATTCTGTTTGCTCCTGTCAGAAGGCTTTGATGCTCGTTATGGTATAAAAGGGAGAGTTAACATAGTCTAGACAAACAATTTTACTAGAAGGAACTAGATTTCAATTTGTAATAAAAAAGTTAATGTTTGAATTTTTTAATATATTACAGTAAAAGGGCCAAGATCTCTCTCAAACTACCACTCCTAGCTTCAGACATACTTACCACTTTCTGAAGGAAAGATATTTTGCAAAGTGAGTACAGAAAAGTCAATTGAAAACTTAACCCAAACTACATAGTGAGACCATGTCTCAGATGAACCAAAAAATTAAAAATAATAGTGTCCATAAAACCAAAATCATTCTTCTAAGAAAATCATAATGTCTGAGATGGAAAAACATACTAGATGAAAAACAATAAAACTTAATAAAAACTATTCAAAGATAGAAAACTTTTTTTTTTTTTTGTACCAAGGATCAAACTCATGACCTCACGTTTGCCAGTCAGGCGCTTATGCTGCTGAGCTAAATCCCCAGCCAGATAGAAAACTCTTCCAAGAGAAATAAAATTGAAAAGCAGAGTGTTCACTCCAAATTGGTTCTATAATTCACTATAATCCCCATCAAAATTTCAGCATGCTTTTTGAGGAGAGTGATAAGCTTATGCTAAAATGGAGCTGGGCATGGTGGCATATGTCTATAGTTCCAACCCTCAGGGAGGCTGAGGAAGGAGGATTGCCGTGAGTTTGAGACCAGCCTAGAATACATAGTAAGACCCTGTCTCAAAAAAACTAAATTAATTAACTAGTTAAATATATGGAAGTGCAAAGACCTTTAATAGCCAAAACAGTTTTTCAAAAGAAAAATTGGATGGTTACCTGATTTTAAAAATTACTCTGAACTACTCAGGAGGCTGAAGCAGGACTGACAAAAGTTTAAGGCTAGATTAGCTACATTGTGAGTTCAGGGTCAGCCTAGACTATCTAGTGTCTCAAGCATTTTTTTAAAATTTTAAATTAAAAAAAAATTAATCATTCTGCATTTACAATGAATGAATTTCATATAATATAGATAATGTTTCAATAAAACTTAAAAAGTAAAGAGGAAGAAGAACACAGGAAGACTGAGGGAGTGTGCACAGCAAAACTTCCTATTTTTCATTCTCAACTATGGGTTTTATTTACCTAATTGTTTCCCTTTTTAGGTTACGTTTATTACCTAAATAACATGTATGTTCATACGTTTTTACACTTAAAATACGTGTTGACAAAGTGACTGTCTAGCAGTCACTCTAACATCATCATAATGGCGTCTGCCTACTAAATGACACACATGCCAGCACCTTGACAGTTGACTATTGTGATGAAACCAAAAGAACCAGAAAAGGATCAAAAAGAAGTGACACCCAGATTCCCGGATAATCTCTGCCCATTCCCAGAAAAGACGTGGATGTTTCTCCCCTTGATTAACCTATCTCTCCCCCATGTTTCTTTTATGCTGTACATACATAATCTCCAGGCTCAAACAGGTCAAGAAGTTGGTTTGTAAGTTCATTGTTCACTTTCTCCTGTTGGCCTTTCTGTTCTGAAAAGAAAAAAAATCATGCATAGTCCTTCTAAGCAAATCAATACATCAATGAGTGGATATTCTTCCAAACATGTGTTTATCTGTGTTTATAAAAGATATCATGGCTTATTTTAAAAGACTTATTTTTTTCCCTGCTTTGTTGAAGAAGATATTGTGATCCTTGAGTTGATACTTATATGGGGATTAATAAGTATACAGTATATTGACATGAATTACTTTGTGTCAATTTTCAGGAATGGTTCCCCAAAGTGAGGCCAACTTTGCACCGTCTCTAAGCCCGGGCAGCTCCATGGTGCCAATGCCAATCCCTCCTCCTCAGAACTCTCTGCTTCAGCAAACTCCGCCTGCATCTGGGTACCAGTCACCAGACATGAAGGCCTGGCAGCAAGGGGCAATGGGAAGCAACAAGTAAGGGGCGGTTCTTACCTCTGTCCATTCCTAATGCTCTGCAGCACAGAAGTCTGGTTCGGTGATTACTGGCTGCTTCCATTTGCATAATGGAAAGACCTGAGCTTTATGTTTTCAACAAAGAAAAGTAATGTTTAAATGTTTGAACTGTTAAGTCATGAAGGCAAAATTATGTGTTTGTAGTACACAAAAGTGGTTGAGTGGTCCACAATCTTTTCATCCTATTTCCCAGTGCACCTCAAGAATATAATGGACTCCATCAGTAACAGAGCTTTCCTGGGACACGTGTAGAAAGAGGTTAAAGGTCTCCCTTTATGAGCTGGGCACTCTAACTTACAATCCTCCTGCCCCAGCAGGAGGGCAGCTTAGTGAGACCCTACCTCAAAACAAAAAGTGGTATGAATGTAGCTCAGTGGGAGAATATTTGCCAAGCAGCAAGTACAAGGCCCTGGGTTCCATCCGCAGTACCACCAAAATAAAAAAATCTTTATAAGAACATTTTTAAATCTTAGAAATGTAAACCAAGGTTATTAAAATGTTAGAATTTAATAGAGCCTGAGTAGCAGGCCCATGGTATGTTCAAAAGATTTTAAAGTAACAACAAAGATATTAAAGCTTTTGGGTTATTCTGCCCCATTTTGAAAATTTAGATTTTTCATGTGGCCTTATCTTACCCGTTTTGCTTAGAATTCTCACACTGAAGTCTTTTTCTCCCGGATCCTGGCTGCTGAACTTTTCACATATCGCTCGAGTTTTATAAGGATTTTAATTTGGGTGTGTCTTGGTTCTAATGACAGGGAAACCATTTAACCTGACAACATAATAAGTAAGGCAGCTAAAATTGAAAACATAAGGCCATATTCTCTTAAAGTTCGTTGAAAGGTGAGGGAGGAAGTCTTTCTGTTAGAGAACTATGTGGCACTTAGCGAAGATGGTGTATAAATTAGGCAGGGACGGAGTAGTCTATGTAACATACAAGAGGAATTCAGTCTCTAGTGTGTTCTTATCCCCACCTCTTGACCTCACTTCGGTGTCCATAATTCTAACTTCTCCCTGACAGCAGCCCTCAGCTCCCTGTCAGTGTCCCCTCTGCTGCTGTCATATCTGGCAAAAACACCCTCATTAAGTCCAGCTGAACCCTTGCTGTCTGCCTCTACCTAAGCACCTCAGTGCAGCTCAGGCGTGGAACGCTTGCCCAGCACACACAGGCTCTGAGTTGGAGTCCTCAGCCCCAGAAAAAGAAAAGACCAGAGTGGAAAACAGTCTTGCCTCCAGGGCTCACTAACCTGTTACTGTGCTCCCCTCTAGAGTTCAGTTCCTTAAAACGCTGCACAGTATCTCCCTCCACACCTCCCACTCCTTGTGGGACCAGTCAAGCATTCTTGTAGGGGTGATTCTTGTGATGTCCTCTACACTGTCAAGGCAGTGTTTGTCAATAGCATCTACTGTATTTGAGCATTTATCATTTCCGTTTTATTTCTTAATTTTTTGTGGTGATAGGAATCAAATCAGGGTTTCGTACATACTGTGCAAGTGTACTACTGCTGAGCTATATCCCTCCTCCGTTTATCTTTGTGAGGACAGGGGTGGTGAACCCAAGGCCTTCACACTGAGATACAGACCTTTATTTTTTATTTTGAGACAGGGTCTTGCTAAATTACTAAGTTGCCCAGGCTGGGCTTGAAGTTGGAGTCCTCCTGCCTCAGCCTCCTAGATAGGATTATAGGCACAAAGTGTTTTACCTAGCTTCATTTATCATTTCTTGAAGCTCTTTCTTCATCTGGTTTCTGGGACAATTTTCTCGCTTGAAAGTTCACCCTACCTCTGAGTCTTTTTTGCTGAGAGTATCATTTGCTAGAGACATTTCCTTGACCTGCAGAGTTCATTCTAGGACCTTCTTCCCATATCAGCTCATTCTCATGGTCACCTCATCTAGTCTTGACCACGGTAAATGTCTGTCTCTAGGCTATTAAATCTGCAGCCCGACCAGATCCCCAGATACCGAACTATACCAGCTACCTAACTGACATCTCCACTTAGAGGTTTAAAACCTCTCCACCATGGCTGAGTCTCTGCATGTAGCCAGTGGTGCTCTGAAAACAAGGCCGAGTGTCAGCTCTGCACCCGCCACTCTCCAGCAGCCCCCCAACTCACTCGGAATACAAATGAGGGCCCCTAAAGCCCAGTGTCATCTTGCTCCTGGGTACATGTCTGACCTCACACATGTGCTCACCACTCATTCAGCCACTTTGGCTTCTGTTTATTCTTCTTTTCTTCACATGCTCCAAGTCCATTCTCAGTGCCTCTGCAGTCTTCAGTTCCTTGGTGTCTCACACTTCAAGTCTCTCCTTGAATTTGGCCTTGTTTGACATAGGCATTAAATGTTACCTTAATCAAGCAGGGCATAGTGGCACACACCCGTAATCCCAGCACTTAGGAGGCTGAGACAGGAGGATCACCATGAATTCGAGGCAACCCTGGGCTACAATAGCAAGTTCGGGGGTAGCCCAGACTCTACATAGCAAGACCCTATCTCAACGAAAACAAAACAAAACAAATGTTGCGTGATCATGCTTCATGGCCCATCATATCTGAAACTACCATTCTCCACCCTGATGCCTCCTTCCCATTCTTCACTTTTCCCCAGTCCCAAGTCGCTTCTCAGATTCAGATTCAAATGTGGACAGGACTTTCTGTGGTATTTCAGTAGTTTGACTTTCCCAAATAATTTAGGGAAAAAATAATTGCCGCCAACTATTTAAAATTCACGCTTTTGTATTTGGTTCGTGTGTAGATTAGTCAACATAGACATGAATACTACTGCAGACAGTGACCGCTCATTGTTGAACTGCGTAAAATACCACAAGAAACATGAGAAAACGGCTTCTCTGGCAAATAACCAAGAGTCTAGTTGGTGACAGGGAAGGTCAGAGAGAAATAAAACATGAATCAGCCAGCAGCGCTGAGTGGACTGATGGGAGGTTCCGAGATGGCGTGGTGTGGTTCTTTTCCATCAACTGTCTGGTAGCAAGAGAAAGAAACCCTGGAGCTGGGCCGGGTTCTGTGTAACACCCGTTGAAGGGAGGGTCCTAACACGAGCATTTTAAAAGGCCAGGACAGCCTGTTTACCCTTCTGTTTCTCAGACTTACTCAACAGGGACTCTTCCATCCTTGTTAATACCCGGAACATCTATGGGACCTGCTCTAGGCCAGTCTTCATCTTTCTCTCTCCTCCTCATGTTTAGAGATTGCCACTTAACCTGGGACTCTGAGAAAACTGGTCACTTCCACAAGGCAGACAGGAACACAGAGTGAGGGAGAGTCCCTGTGAACACTGAGCTCCAGGGACCGCTAAACCTAGTTCCTTCCCAGTGAGCAACTCAGGCTGCAGAGGGCCTTGGCCTCCTTCCCCTGAAGGAAGAAATAAAAATGGAACTAGCAGCAGTTTTGAAAGAACTTTAGCTAATATACGGCCCCAAATAGAAACTTGAAAGGAAATGAAGCCCTAAACCTTTCATCAACAACTCTGATGTCACTCCAGCCCATGCATTAACTTACACAGCCTTTCTCTTCGTGGTGATCACTTATGTATCAGTTGACAGATGAGCCTTATGTAAGGCACAAGTGTTCTCATTGGAAAATGAGTGCACTGATGGGTTTTCTTACCACTGGTTGTGGGGCCACTGTCCTACAAGAATGCATACTGTGCAGACATGGACGGTCCACTGATGCGTTCTTGAACATTCCTACACCTATGATTTTCTATGAGCATTTGTGTTACAGTTAAGAAAAAATTTGCTGCTTTTCTTTAGATGTGATGAGTAGACTGTTGGCCTGTTAATTTCAATCTGATTACCTCAATGTATAGGCAGCTGTAAACATGCTGTTTACCATTTGAGAGCTAACAAGGAATACAAGCCATGATGAGGAAAATCATTTTGGGAATCAAAATCTTCCAAATTAACAATTGGTTTATAATCATACAATAGGTAGTAGTGTTTCATGTATCTTATGCAGGATCAAATTCATGTCATTTTCCTTTAGATGTATATATTTGTATCCTGAGAATTTTCAGGGTTCAGATACAAAGTTGCTAATTGAACTAGTTTAAATATGTTCCAAACTATTCTACCTAGTTATGCACATTGATTTAAAATTTGAGGCCAGGCATGATGGCACATGTCTATAATCCCAACACTCAGGAGGCTCAAGCAGAAGTATTACGAGTTTGAAGGCTAGCCTAGGGTGAGTTCAAGACCAGCCTGAATTAAACAGCAAGATCATCCAAAACAAAACAAAATTGACAGCTTTGTTAAAACAACAGCTGACAACTTGGCCATGAAAAAGGAAGTCAGTAAAGACACCCTCTGAAAGACATAATTGCCAGCTGGGCGCGGTGGTACATGCCTGTAATCCCAGCACACGGGAGGCTGAAGCAGGAGGATAGCTGTGAGTTTGAGGCCAGCTTGGGCTACATAGTGAATTCAAGGTTAGCCTGAATTATATAGTGAGACTCTGTCTCAGTACACCAAAAAAAACAAGAGACAAACAAAAAAGAATACTTGCCTTTTTATTTTGCTTCCTAGAAAAGACATGAAGCTACCTGTGTTCAGGCCTAAGGAGATAATTGTAATTTAAAATAAGCTCTGTTCAGATTTAAACCCACTGGGCAGAGTTCAAATGTATCTGTGTTTTAGTTTTTGTTCTTTGTTTTGTTTTGTTTTTGTCTTTTTGAAACAAGGTCTTACTGTGTAGTTCAGCCAGACATTGAACTCACTACATAGCCCAGGCTGGCCTCAAATTCAAGGTGATCCGACTGCCTCAGCCTCCTGAATGCTGAGATCACAGGTGTGCACCACCACACCCAGCTCAAAATGTGACTGAATTATATTCAGTCCTGATACATTGTAATGAGATAGTCTTACCTGTAATTTAAGAATGTAAAATATTTTATTTGGAGCTCTATTAATTTAAAACAGAATCCAGTCACATCATCCATGACCAGTGAATGTAACTGGCCTTGTTTTTGAGTTAACAGTGTGTTCAGTCAAGCTGTCCAGAACCAGCCCACACCGGCACCACCAGGAGTGTACAACAATATGAGCATCACCGTGTCGATGGCAGGTGGGAACACAGATGTTCAGAGCATGAACCCAATGATGGGCCAGATGCAGATGAGCTCTTTGCAGATGCCAGGAATGAACGCTGTGTGCCCTGAGCAGGTGAGTGGCACAGCTGCACACTTGCCCCCCACACACACACACACTGCTGTTCACTGTCCCCAGGAAAGAACCGGGCTTGTATGTTCTTTCCCAGTGTTTTTTGCTAACTGATGGCCCTAAATGTATAGAGTGGAAATGTTGGCAGACATTTTAAGTAAGATTTGTTCTTTTAGTACCAGGAATCAAGCTCAGGACCTCAAGCTTGTCAGGCAGTCACTGCACCACTGAACTATAATACCCAACTAAATAAGATTTAGTCTCATGAAACTTTAGTGGTTTTGATCTGCTATAAAATGTTACACACAAGGCTTGAATATTAGCACATTTTCTTCATTTCTCTTTTAGTTTAGTAAGCATTTACTCATTATTTGCTCTGTGTAAAGATAGCTCTGTGGAACATACATAGTAACTTGGTGAGGAGACACAGCATGAAGAATGGATTGAATAATGGAACAAAATAATTGTGTAAGAGGTACTCCCATAGGACCATACATCCTTACATTCCATATATATGGAAAGGTATATACAGTTGCCTACTGAGTCATTAAAAAGAAAGGGCCTAGTCAGGAAAAGCATCATGGAAAATTTGCCTTCAAAAGAGAGAACCAACCTGAGTGTCATTGCAGGAAGTTGAGGCAGGAGGATCATTGAGAGTTCAAGACCAGCCTGGGCTACAAAAGTGAGCTCAAGGCCAGCCTGAACTACATAACAAGACCCTGTCTCAAAAAGAACAAAAAAAAAAAAAAAAAAAAAAGTGAGAGAGAGAGAGACCCAAAGGCCAGGTATGGTAGAACACACCTGTTATCCAAGCTGTTTAAGAAGCTGAGGCAGAAAGATCATAAGTGTGAAGCAACCTGGGCAACTTAGACACTGTACATATGTATAGGCAGAAATACAGGTCGAAAAGCCTAAAGAACATTAACAGGTAATTTATATCATGTTTAGCATAGAATTTATGTGACAAGCTATTAGAGGATATTCCATGCCACCTAACTGTTCAGAGTTATCTTGGAGCCTCCTGCAGTTTTTTAGGAATGATGAAATTCAAAGTAATGTTTACTAAGATTATTGGAGTAACTCCCTATAGTTACTATTGTTATACCAATCAGCAACGATAAATCAGACTATAGTGACCAGGCTATTGCTATACAACCATAATTTATAGCAAGTCTTCAAAATATATAAATACTGATTACTTTTTTGAGTACAAATCCTTTTTTATTATTGTTGTTGTGTTTTTGGCACAAGGGACTGAATCCAGTGTCTTCACACTGAGCTATCACTGAGCTTCACACTGAGTTTATTTTGAGGCAGGGTCTTGCCACAGTACCCAGGCTGGGCTTGATTTTGCCTCAGCCTCCTAGAGTTGTGGGATTGCAGGCATGCCTGGCAGTTTGTTTTTGGTGTTTTGGTTGGTTGGTTTGGGTTTGTGGGGTGGTTTGAAGTCCCCCATGAAGCTATTACTTCTAGTTTTGTTCATTTCTTTGCATAGTTTCAGATTTTTATCCGCTATCATTTTCCTTGTGCATGAAGGCTTTCCTTTTCAGAACTGAACCCCAGAACCTTCTCACTGAGCAGCATCCCCAGCCCCCAACTCGTGTGTGTGTGTGTGTGTGTGTGTCCCCTAGACAGTCTCACCAAGTACTAAGTAGCCAAGGCTGGATCTGAACTAGCCACGCTCTTTCCAGAAGCTCCCAGACTGCTGGGGTTGCAGGTGTGCGTCACTGTGCTTGGCTCCTTTGATGTTTTTATAGTATCAGTCTGCTGATGATGACTCTTAGTTTTTCTTTATTCTCTTCCCTGCCGTTCTAGGTTGACAATTTTATCTTTCAGTATCTTAAAGATTGTTTGTTATAACATTCCAATGAGATACCTGATGTCATTTTTTTCCTTGTATCTCTATGTGGTTGATTTTTTTTTTCTCCTCTCTGGCTGATTTTAAATTTTTTTCTTTATAATTTGTTTTAATCAATTTGATTATAACATACCTCATACCTGGTGTGACTCTTTGTTCTTGGAGTTCACTAAGCTCCTTGATTCATGGGTGTACATATCCTTACTTATCACTTCTACCATTTGAATCATTCTGACATTGAATTTAATTGATGTTCTTTTACATTACAAGTCATTTTTCTGCTTCCTTACATACCTGGTAATTTTTACTGGATGCCAGACCTGTGACATTGACCTTGTTTATATTCCTATAAGTATTCATGATTATTTTTCTGGGCAACTGTTAGGTCATTTGAAAACAATTTAATCCTTTCAAGTCTTAATTTTTTGATTTGGTGAGATAGAAGCAGTATTTATTCTAGGGCAAACTTTGCCTCCCTGCTAAGGCAGAATCATTCTCATATGCTACCTGATACTGTATGGATTGGGACATTTGCCATTTGACTGTTGGGATTGAGACCCAGTCCTAGACCTGTGTGGTCTTTGAGAATTACTCCATTCATCTATTCAGGTGACTCTTTCCTGTACTGAGAACTGATCAGATAAGGGCAGAAGATCCTCTGCACATCTCCAGCGCTTCCTCTTGGAGCTTCTGTCTGTTCTGATACTCTGTGCTGCAAGTTCAGCTGCAGCTTCTTAGCTCGTGAAGACTGCTGGCCTGTGTGGACCAGGGGTTCACTGCAGCAGGGACTCCTCAGTTGTTTCCCAACTTTTCAGAATCAGTGCCCTTATTGCTTTTGTCCAGTTTTTTTGTTTGTTTGTTTTTTGGTGTTTTTTTTTTTTTTTTTTTTTTTTTTTTTTCCGGTACTGGGGATTGAACTCATGACCTCGCACTTGCCAGGCAGGTACTTAAGCCACTGAGCTAAATCCTCAGCCCGCCTTTGTACAGTTTCTTGAGTGCCTTTGTTTCACATTTTGTCCATTTCTAAGTGAATTCAGACTAATGTGATCCCTATTACTGAATCTTGACTGAAGTAGGTCTTTTGTTAATTAACTTGTAGGGAGAATTAACTTTTTATTAAAATATCACATATAAGTATACAACTCAGTGAATTTTTACAAACTGAACACAGCTGAATAACCACGTCCAGATTAAGAGACAGTGTCACCAGAACCCCAAAGTTCTCCCTGTGTTCCCTGCCCACCCTCCACCCTCACAAGGAGTGCTGGGGAATTTACAACAGTGTAGTATATTGCCAGCCTTTTTGTTTTTCCTACCCACCTATTTTCTGTCAGTGACCCTGTTCTTTCATTGAAAAATCTGTTCTTCAGCTTAAATAACTTAACTGGTAATTTGGTCTCGTGTTGACTTTTCATAGATAAATGACCCAGCACTGAGACACACAGGCCTCTACTGCAACCAGCTGTCGTCTACTGACCTTCTCAAAACAGAAGCAGATGGAACCCAGGTCAGTAAGAAAACTCTAAGCCGGGAGCCATCAGATACACCCTAGACCCACGGAGAGCTTCGTGTAGCATTGTGGTCAAGCGTTTGACCTTGGGGTTCAGATCTAGTGTGTGACCTGTTCCTAGCTATATCGTTGTGAGCTTATTACAGAACTTCTGAGCTGCTGTGTGACCACAGAACTAACGTCTGCTTCCAGGACTGTTGAGAGGATGCAATGCAGTAAGCTTTCAGAAGATTTAACTCAGTGCTCAGAGAAGATAATAGAATCACAGAAGTGACCACTAATTGTTATTTTGTAAATAATGAGGCTAACAGTCATGTTAGTCAAAACACCTCAGTAAATTTGTACTAAAGACTCTGCCATGTGCCCTGCCTTTTTAGAAGCTCGTTTCTCAGCAGTACAAATAACAGGGTGGCCACTTTCCTCTGTTAACCTAAATCGAGAAATTGGAGGCAAGAGGTAATTTCACTTTTACAACCTTAGTGTAGTCGTTAGTCTCTCAAAAATATTTTTATCACAGGCATAATGCTACAGGTGGAGACAGAAATGCACTTACCTTTGTTGATCTTTGGGTAAACTATGGGGAGAAGAAAAGAAAGAAACTTTCACTGTGAAATGTATGATTCGCCAGACACTGTGCTAGGCATTGTGTGCTTTATCTTCTTTCAGCCTGACTGTAACCGATGAAGGAGGTAGTACCCCTTTTCTTCACAGATAAACAAAATGAACCTGAGGAAAGTTAATTGTGTGCACCAGTCACAAAGCTAGAAAGAAGAGGAGCTGAGATTCATTCAGGCTCTGGTCTTACTAACACTGAAGTCCTTGCTATTTCTGCCATACTACATGGGGCCTGTAGAAATATAAACATATAGATATATGCATATAACCTAAGAAGGCAAACTGTCCTATTGCTGGGCCACTCTAGAAAGTGTTTACACAGGAGATGGACTAAATTGGCCCTCCACACAGAGTTCTCAGGCCAAGTGAAGGAGAAAGGTGTGGTGGTTGTTGGAGGCCAGGGTAAGAGTGGATTTGAAAGTAGAAGGCATAGAGACAGGAAAATAATAAGCATAGTTTGGAGCACCAAGTTTACTAAAGGTGAAATTGCCCCAGTAAACAGAAGTGAATTTCCAAGTTGCATATTAAACTAAGGAGTCCAGACTGATTCCGACAGAATAATCCTTGGGAGATGCTTGTTTCCACACTGTCGTAAGGCAGAGGCAGCGAAGATTTGCTGGGCAGCTGGTTCCAGAGAGAAAGGTCGGTTAGGAAGCTATGTCCAGAGTCTGAGCTTTAAGGAACAGCACTTCCATCTCAGGAAGCAAAGGGCGAAAGTTTTGCGATGGAATGATGGTCCAAGTCATGTCACAAAGACGTAAACCAGGCAGCACTACAGATCATTTAAAGCAGAAAGCAGCCAACTTTTAAAGATTTGGAGGTCTAGGACAGTGTTTGAATTGAAGTAAAAACTATGCTGAAAAATCTTCAGAGGCCAGTGCTTAGTTCTCACCCTGTGCTCCTCCTCTGGTGGGTCTTAAGCTTCTTCCATGTCGAGCTTTGCCCGTCTATGAAAGTGTGGCAATGTCACAAGTCCCAAGTCTGGTCTACAGGTAACGGTGGAAAATGGCCAAAATGCTGGGTGTGGTGGTGCACACCTGTAAGCGCAGAACTCGGGGCTGAAGCAGGAGGATTGCTGCGGGTTCAAGGCCAGCCTGAGCTGTAAAGTGAAACTCTATCTCAAAAAAAGGGGCGGGAGGCTAATTGTGTTTGAGAGTTTGATTTACTCTTCGCAGGTTTTCTAACTTCAAACATAGACTATCTATTTAAAGAAGTAGAATTCCCTCTGTAGTTTGTGTTTGTCATACCTTTCAAGAACATTTTAAATATTTGTAAACAAAATCACCTTAGGTTGTGCCCTAATATTTCATATTTAGAGATATGTAAACATAGAACTTTATCTATACTGTATTGATTTCAGAATCAGTGCCTAGGACTAGAGATAGCTCAGTAGTAGAGTCTCAACTAGCATGCATGAGGTTCAATCACCAGCACTAGAGGGTGGCAGAGGGTGGCAGGTACCCAAAAAAGCACTATGGGTTATGCTCCTGTGACGTTTCGGTGGCAGAGTCTTCTTCCTGTTACTGCCCATTGTGACATCTCTGTTTGTTCCTGTGTTTTTATATTTGCCAAACAGAAGCTGGGGGTGCATTAGGTAGAAATATAGAGACAAGCCTGGCAAGCCCAAGGTTGTGAGTTCAATCCCCAGTACCAAAAGAAAAACAAAAAGAATGGGGAGGGGCCAGAGAGAAAAGGAAAAGAATAAAGCATGGAAAAGCAGGAAGGGCTGGCAGGGGGTTGCGGACTTGGGTAAGAGGTAGGCCCTGGCCAGCTCCAGTCGGAATGAGCAGTGGAGCACAGCTTTGAGGGCGCAGAGCACAGACTGGCCTGCTTTGGACACAGAGGAGAGAGGCCAAAGAAGGGGAAACAGTGGGAGCAGAGAAGGGCAAGAAGCGAAGTCTGGAAACTAGGCGAAGAGGAAGACGAGGAGAAAAGCAGTGCCAATCCAGTGAGAGACTTAATTCCTCAGCACTGGAGAGCTCCGCTCGGGGGCTGGCTCCCTTAATTGTCAGGAAGTAGACTTGGAATATAAGTGCATAAGCATAAGAGACCATGTGCTAGACGGGTATAGTGGTGCACACTTGTAATCCCAGCATGGAGGAGGCTGAGACAGGATGACCACCATGAGCCTGGCTACATAGAGTTCAACTACATAGCAAGACCTTGTCTCAAAAAACAAGACAAAAGGATATTTGAGATTTGACCAATAAGAATGTAATAGAACAACTTTTTTTTTTGTCTTTTTAAGACAAGGTCTTACTATGTAGTTCAGGCTGGCCTTGAACTCACTTTGTACCCCAGGCTGGCGTCAAACTCACAGCAGTCTTCCTGCCTCACCCTCCCAAATGCTGGAATTATAGTCATGCACCACCATGCCCAGAGAAAACAACTTTTTTTTTTTTTTTTTTTTTTTTTTTGGTACTGGGGATTGAACTCATGACTGCCTGCTTGCAAAGCAGGCGCTTAAGCCACTGAGCTAAATCCCCAGCCCAACAACTTTTTATTTAGGCTAGAAGAGTTTTCAGAAAAGTTGCATGTAATTGGTATGCATCAGTGATGAATGACCAAAAAATCACTAATCTAAAACACTTTATGATCCTATTCAACGTGAGGTACAAGTGTGCCAAAAGTGTGAGACACTGAGGTGCAGATGCCCGAGGAAGGCATTTCTGTGTGCTGTTTGGATTGTTAAAAAGCATGATATTGGCCTTAATTCTATAAATAGTTTTTTAAGAAGACTTGGTTGGTAAAGACTAACTTCTGGCTTTGTTTTCCCAATAGAAAATCTTAGAACTGTGCATCTTTAGACATCTTTAAGAAATGCATGTAGTCCTACTGAAAGTAAAGGGAAAATTCACACTGTTTTCAGCTAATAGCTTTGCTATTATTTTAGCTCGTGTTTAAGCGGAATGTCTAGTTGAAAAAAAATTAAACATACTACTGTTTTATTGATATTTTGTTGTAATTCTAAAGCCAGTATGTGAAGGAGTGATGTGATAATATACTTAGATACTATCTAAAACTTCTGGACATTCACCCTAGTAATGCTGACATCCTACTCCTGAGTTGTGGTCATTTTATTTTGATGTTACTGGGTTACAGTCCTTAACTTCTCAATGACGTCATAAAGACTTTTTCTTCTAACTAAAGTCATCTGTAGAATGCTATTTTAAACTAATTTTCCAAGTAGCATGTTATTTTTTAAAACCCAGCGCTGGATACCCAGACAGTGAAACTGGGTTTTTCCAAGCCTTGACAATATTAGCAGTGACACTCAACTTTCAGTATTGATGGCAACCTTGTAGGAGGCGTGACCATTCCAATTTTGATTTTATTTTTAAAGTGTGAACTTTCCAGAACCCTGAGCAAAATGAGTGCAGCGATTTTCTTTTTGTAGGACAAGAAGACAGAAGAGTTCTTCTCTGTGGTGACTACAGACTAGAGGAATGCTCTAGTGAGTTTCCACTTCAAGTAGTACCCACTCATAAGCCGGGGGGGCAGACCCTTCTGTCTAAACACATCTTTTATTTGTGTTCCAGCAGGTGCAACAGGTTCAGGTGTTTGCTGACGTCCAGTGTACAGTGAATCTGGTAGGCGGGGACCCTTACCTGAACCAGCCTGGTCCACTGGGATCTCAAAAACCCACGCCAGGACCACAGACCCCCCAGGCCCAGCAGAAGAGCCTCCTTCAGCAGCTACTGACTGAATAACCACTTTTAAAGGAATGTGAAATTTAAATAATAGACATACAGAGATATACAAATATATTATATATTTTTCTGAGATTTTTGATATCTCATTCTGCAGCCATTCTTCAGGTCGTAGCATTTGGAGCAAAAAACAAAAACAAAAAAAAAGTTCACTTTTGTTGGGAGATTGAGAGATGTTTTTGTTTCTTTCTTTGTAAAGGCCTTGGATATTGAAAAAAAAGACAAGGCAAAACAGTTGGACAATCTGTTTCTTGAAAGCCAGATTTAATTATTCTTATTTTTGTAATCAGTTATTGGCTTCTTATTCTGGATGAAGGCTTTTGGAGGAGAACCAAAACGACAAGTTCTAAGGGGCAACAACACTCCGCCTTGCCAGCTCCATCCTGACCCTGCCCAGGAAGGAGGGCCCTGTGCGGCTCCATATCCATCACCAAAGGCTGTCACGTTCAAAACCCAACAGCCCTCTGGGCCCCAGCCCCAGGCAGCTCGTGTGTACAATCAGCCTCTTCAAGCAATTCTGTATCTGTTGGCTTCAAGAGACTATTTTGCCTCCACATATGCACCCCTTCTCCTTTTTTAAAAGACGGATTTAAACCAAGATGCCTCCAGGAAAGAGGAAAAAATGAGTATATTCACAGAAGAATCCAAAAAAAAAAAATCAGTTTGGGGAAAAATGCAATAATTTTTGATGAGATGGATGAAGGACAAGAAGTGAGTTCTGTCAATTATTGTAGATACAGTTTTCTAATTAAATCTTAGGGGGGAAGGCAGCCTGTTCTTTCTGCTTTTATTGTATTAACAGGTGAGGTAGCTAAAGTTATTTAAAATAAAATTAAATTTATGATCCAAGTAGCTTATTTTTCCCTTAATCTTACTGTAAATACATTTGATTTATTGTAGAAATTTATTTTCTTCCATTTAGTTTGATGCTTTTATTATCATACTTGATTTTTCTAAATTTGTGTGTAAAATTTAACATTGGTTGAATTGCAGTTACATTTGGCTAGTAATATTTCATCATTTTAGTAACCGTGACATCATGTGTGGATTTACTTTGGGGTTCATGCCAGAGTGGCACTGCCAGGAAGAGCCATTCCAGCTGAGCTGCAGCGTACTGCCCCAGAATGTCTGGGCTCACCCGACCAGAAGTTCATGGGCTACTTGTACAGAGGGAAATTAGTGCTCAAGGAAAATCTGCTTTTGTTCTTAGATTGACTTTGGGAATTTGAATTTCCATCAGTGCAAATATAAATCTCTCTCCTGCTCTGAGGCTAATCAGTGTCATGTTTCCCTTTGTGTCTTACCACTCTGCCACATCCCGTCTCGTGCTGGCCTCCGAGAAAGGAGCCAGCAAACTGACTTTAGTTCTAGAAGTTCCACTTGCAGGCCAGGAAAGCCTGAGAAAGGCTTGTGGAAGAAGCAAAGATAAACCCCTGCCACTCACCTGTATCTGCATCCCTGGGCCTGTAAATGATGACAACACTGACTTTCTGCACCAGCTACCTCTGCTCGCACAGAGGACAAGAGGCCGTGAGAACCAATGTGGACGAGGAACATGGACTCAGACTTCAAGGAAGAAGCCATTTCCCCAGGTCCTGCTTTCTGCATCTCACCACCCCTAGTCACAGATGACTCCACTGAACAGCATCTGTTCAGAAACTACACCGAACAGACAGATTGGTGGAAGGGCTCACATGGGTAGCAGCCATGACAGAGAAATAGGACACTCAGTTATAAACATTATCTCTTAGTTTTTCAAAAAATGCATCCCTGATTTCATTCATTTCCAGCTTGAAAGCCCAGCCATATTACTGTAGTCCCTGCAAAACTGCTCTAGTAGGTCATTTCCATTTTGCTTGTGATATTTAGACCTGCAGACTTCAGGAAGTTCACCTTTAACTTCAGCATTCCAGATGAAGTTTCCTGACTCAGTGCTTTTGCATAAAGAACTAAAAAGAAAATTGGTAAGGAAAATTGGAGATGCTAACATCCTCCCCTGTCCCAACTGCACCTTAAAATATGCATGTCACCTTCAAGGTTTTATAATTGCACTGTTTGTTTTATGTATATGTACAGATTAAAATTATTGCTACATTTGAGGAAAATAAAATTGCTTGCTTCTATGTAATTTCTGTCATTCCACAGGAAATTCACTTTTCCAGCTACTGAATAGAATTTGTTTAACAACCTCTTGGGTTGCCTCTTCATTTATAGAGAAAAATATAAAACCTACAGTCTTCATGAATTGTCAAAACCCATAATGACTAACAAATAATGAAAGGATAATAAAAGAACGGATACTGAAAGCTGGAGATCCTCAAAGTCATCCTACTATGAACAACCCAGCAAAATTTGAGATCAAAGTGAAGTTGCAGTAGAGGTCTTGAGGAAGTGCTAACTTGACCATCTGTCTAGCACATAAACACTTTGGCTCTTTGGTATCTGGTCCAACCAGCACAAGATACCAGATCGCTCTCCTTAGTTTTTATGCAGCATTTATTGTTGACTTTTACTTGAGAATGCACCTTCAAAGTCATAATGCGTTTTATAAAAGGCCCTTTTTCTTGTTTGTGTATTTTTAAGGCAGTCAAAATTCACCAACAATTGACTAGCTGGGACCAGGATAAGACCAGTAAGCAAGTGTGGTTCTAGAGCAAAGCAGGAGGGCCTGTTTTTCACACACATTCCCACAGGTAAAGTCAAGACTTGGTAACTGTTGTGTGAAATCATATTTATGGGACAACATCTTTCCCACAGTTCCCATAAGATAAAAGTGATAATTTCTTGGATGGGTAGGAGTAGAGAACAACAAACAATCCAGGAAAAAGTAATATTGCAGTCAGGAAACTACCTTCTTTGCGATTTTTGCCTATGAGATTTTATTCCTCAAGACCTTAAAACGCTGTCATACCCTTACAAAGACAGAGACAGGACAACTGTCTGCTTTCCACTTAGGCTGACTGCTGTGTTGATACTGGTGTCTACTGCTCCTCTGAGAAAGCACCTCTCCCCAGTACACTGAGCAATTCAGAGCACGCCTGATCCTTGTTCTTTTTTTGAGGGGGGACCAGGAATCAAACTTGGGACTGAGCTATGTCCTTGGCAATTTTTGTGCCTCTGAAGATCTTGATGATTTAATTAAGCCCATAAATTCTTTTTATGGTAGAAAGTTGCCAAAGGAAGCATTTCTTTATACAGAACCCTTTCTGCCAACACTATATTAGTTTTCATTATGTATTTTATTTTCATTGCTACAAGAACTCATTGGACAAAATTGAGAATCACGAAACTCTGCCTTCATTCACTCATTCATCACATTGTATTCTTTAGCAGCAGCTCCAAAGATACAGAGAGGGATCCTGTCCTTGTGGAACTTACATTCACATGGAGCAGAGGAGTTATAGTCAGGATTGAATTAAGGGGTACAAAGAAGGGTTCTAAGTTGCTTTGGAATGAAACTTTGTGAAGGATCAAGGCAGATCTCCTTACAGAAAGATGGCATTTGAGGTGAGGTTTGCAAGATGGTGTAGAAAGAGCTCGGTGAAGAGTAAAGTGAGCAGGCTTCTGGGAAACAGCACATGTGAAGGCCTGGTGACAGCAAGGGATGCCCGAGAGCTGGTTTTTAAAATTGCTAACTAGCGGTCTGACTTCTCCTAAACATGTTACTACAGTTAGGTCAACTGATGCACAGAGAAACTGAAGTCAGCCTTTGGCTCCATGAAGGGTATTCACCAGACTTTGGGATCCTCAGATGGAAATTGTACCACCTCATTGTTAAGGTGTCTTTCATAGCTAGCCCTATCCAACCAGAAGTGTAGGGTTCTGTTTCTTCTTCACATTACAGTGTAGCTGGTGACAAAAGGCATTCAGAGAAAAGACTTTGTACTGCAACCATTTCTAGAGTGTTCATTCTCATCTAATCCACAGGTCTTTGAGAGAGTTGTAAAGAGAAAACACACTTTCAGGTTGTCACACAAACACTACTGTTTATCAGTGGAATTGGGACATGAAACCGCACCATATTCCAGACTGAGCCCACTATCCTGGACTGTGTGATTTAGAACCGGTTTGGGGTCTGCACCCTAAGCTCATTGTATGACCAAAGGCATTGATTTCTCATGTGCAGTATCTTAAATACAGCTTTGAAAAGAGGGACAGTAAGTTGAAGGCTGAGGAGTCCAACCCTTCAGAGTTTGCCAGTGGGGTTCTTTGACCAAATGGGGTGATCCTTGGCAGATGGTCACCTGGCAGGAGCATTCTGTCTGCATACCTAAGAGACATGAAGAAGGCACTCCATGAAACCACTGTCACTGTTTTAGAAGACACAGGTTCCTTGTGGAGCAGCTATAAGAATAGCTGACAGGGCCTGGCACAGGGGCACATGCCTCTAATCTCAGCTGCTTGGTGGTCTTAGACAAGAAGATCCCAAGTTTGAGGCCAACCAGTGCAGCCCATTGAGAACCTGTCTCAAAATTTTTTAAAAGGGCTGGAGATGCAGCTCAGAGCTACATGGTAGAATACTTGCCTAACAGGTGCAGGGCCCTGGTTCAACCCCCAGTACTCCAGCGAAAAAGGGTGGGGGTGACAAAGGATCCATAACTGTAGAGTCTGGTTTTCTCAGATTATGCTTGGAGGCACTCCTTTCTGGCTCTTGATCCTTCTGCAAACGAATGTTTCTCATGGAACTTGGCTCTGATGTGGCATTTGTGCTTGTTGCAGAGCTCTAGTAGCTTGTGCAACCTATAAAAGCAAAGCCCCCAGGTATTCATAGCAACCAGGAGGCACTGGCTTGAGAAAAGAAGCTAGGTTTTCCTTCAATTCCAGGATCTGGGGGTCCTAAGCAAAATCCCTAGGTCACAGTTTAATATGTCTTCTGTTTTTGATGAGCTGGTGCAATACAGATAGTGTAACAGGCAGGGCGGGCAGTATAGAGATGCCTGCCTACGCTGCTCTTTGTTAACAATGGAGATCACAGACCGGTTAATTTTTCTCTTCCTTTCTATTGTGCTGGGCAATGCACTAGGTGAATACCCACTTGTGCTACTTACTTCTTAGGTTTGTTCAGCACTTTCACCTATATTTGATCTGTAAATTGCCATGAAACTAGGTTTCTCTACAGAAGATAAAACTGAAGCTCAGGTTGGTTGGGAAGTGCTGGGCCCGAGAGCCCGTTGTTGGGCTTTGGGGTGAACCTGTCACTGATCCCACAGCACAGTACAAGCACTAGCGATGAGAACACCACTGCACAGTGATACACAAAGACTGGGAATGCTAGGGAGTTGGCCGATAACCTCTGGAACTTAAATTTGTGGGAGCCTGTCAGTATTCCCATTTTAAAAATGTGGCACTAAATTTGAGGTTAAGGATGCATTTTGTTCTAATTTGTGTCAGGGTAGTACCACTTACATATATGTCTGTCTTTAGCCTGTCTTCTGCCAAAGTGGTCTTTCAAGATCCAGTCCCAGATTTCCAACTAGTAAACATTGTCACATGGATTACACACCCTGCACACCCCTAGTACCTCAATATTAGGTCCCAAATCAACATGCTTTCGCACAACTACATTCTTGTAAAATTTATCTGATCTAGTTGCATTATCATTCTCTTCGTAGCCATTTTCAACAAATTCCTTTCTTATTTCACTAGGTTGGAAGAAGCTTTCCTTTATAATGCCTCGCAGCCATTTTCTCTTTTCCAGCCCTATTCATCACAGATCAAATTCAGGATTTAATTATTCCTTTGTACTGTTGCAGTAACCACTTTCATCTCTTACGTTGACCCTTCTTATAGTCATCAGGGAAATCTTTCTAAACACAACCTTCAAGAGCTATTAATGACTACTTCTTGTCTAGAGCCAGTCCAAAATCAGTCTAATTTTTGAGTTTGTTACCCTCTATTCCAGTGATGGCGAACCTTTTAGAGACCAAGGGCCCAGACTGCAGTGCAAAACCCACTTATATATTGTGCAGTGCCAACATTGCAATTAAACCCGAATACTGAGATTTTAGTTTAGGAAAAACAACTCATGCCTTAATGTCGTTTGTCTTTCAGAGAGACAACTTTTCATTGACAGGTAGAAGATTGCAGTTGGTGTGCTTCTGCACAACTAATGTGATCTTTCCATTGTGTTCATGCTATTAATTTGTCAAACCTAAGCTCACACTTCCTTAGTGTGGGAGCAACAGATGTAGATCATGTTATTCTGTTTCTTGTATCAGCTTTGATATAATTCAAAGTTGAAAACAGTTGTTCACAAGCATAAGATGGTCCAAACAAAGTAGGAAAAGCAACCCCAAGGGTTTTCATTGACTTAAAATTGTTTGGCAGGGAATTCAAACAAGGAATTTGGATTTCCTTTCTAGAACTACTAACCATGCCATCCTTTGTCCTCCCTTCACACTCCATCTTCTCAACTGTTGCATGCAGGTCA
Source organism: Dolichotis patagonum (assembly GCA_004027295.1). Classification (NCBI taxonomy): domain Eukaryota; kingdom Metazoa; phylum Chordata; class Mammalia; order Rodentia; family Caviidae; genus Dolichotis; species Dolichotis patagonum. The sequence continues at coordinate 84,181 of PVJX010002534.1, read as the reverse complement.
TTGAATTTTACAGATAGAGCTTTCTTGAAATTCCAGTAGCTCCATTTCCAGATTTCCACAATGTAACCAACCTAAGTAGGAAAGATCAAGTTCTTCAAATTTGGCTTTATCTGGAGAAGAGAACAGGGTTGTTTCCATCTTACAGAACTGCAAAAATCTGTTACTAAAATTCTCCTTTGCAGCTGCTACAATGCTGCAAAATTCCTTGTAGATCTCCTGATGGCTTGTAGGGTTGTCTGCAAATGTAGAATTTTCTAAATGCATTTTTTAGATTTAGAAAGTATTTCAGCTGCCCACTTTCAATGTCGCTCAAAAACCTGCAGTTTTTGCTCAAATGTTTTGATAGCACAAAACATTCTTTGCTACTGTTTTCCCTACACCTTGTAGTTTTTGTTCAGTACTTTGAAATGTATGTAAAATCTGTAAGACCAAACAAACAAACATGGGGTGGTTAAGCCAGGCTGTATCATTAAACCATAGATATTCCTGCCCTTTCATTCTTGGATAGCCTAATTTCATCCAAGCAGGCTGCAGATCTCTCTAAGACTTCTCTGCTCAGCCACCAACACTGTTGTACATGACAAAAGTATTATACCATGCCTGAGCCTCAGGAAGTACTTGAAACTCAGAAATTAAGAACACGCCACAATATAACTCACCACTTTTGTGATGTCTTTGAGGAAATCATCTAAATTTTGGGGGGTTCTTTTCCTGGCACAAAGAGCTTCTTGATGTATAACACAATGAAACTGGATGACTGGATGTTGTGCTTCTTTAATACAGAGCTGTATAAAACCAGACTCTGCCCCCCACACATACACACAGGGTGTCCCATCACTAGTCCCTGAAACTACTTTTTTTGGTCTTAGGTCTTGTGACAGAAAAGCCTCCACCACAGCATTGTAGATATCGATCCCTCATGTTCTTCCAGGCAAAGACACCAGTCTCACCAGTCTCATCTTCTCTGATGATGTCACCAACAGCATAATGCAAAATTACTGCTAGCCTTGCATGATTATTTATATCTGTGCTTTCATCCGAGCACATGGAGTAGCAGGCTGCCTTTTGTAAGTCAGCAGTGAGCTGCTGAGTAGCATCACTTGACACGCACAGGACTCGATCTTTAACAGAATTTCTGCTAAGTGGGATCTCAGAGATGTGTTGCATAATTTTATCTTTGAGAAATCATGAAAAAGGGAATTACTCCCAGACAACATGGCCATTTTGATAACATCCCCATCAGAGCATGTTTTGCTGTGCACAGTGAAATTTGAAAGCTGGCAGATGATTTGTTTTAGAAAGTTGTAAAAACTGAGATCCTGGAATGCTACTTCCTCAATTTCTCTCCAAGGAACTCTTTCAGTTTCACCAAGTTCAGCAGCACTTTTATGGTTGGTGCAAAGTGCTGTCCGACACTTACTGTGTGACACTGCATTTTCACTACACAGAGTACATATCGCATTCAGACACTCCAAATGACTGTCCAGGCCTTTTGGAATGAGTGTCCACTATCTGCTCACTTTTGGTTTTTTTACTGTAGTCATTTTTTGATGTTCAAGACTTGGAGTCTACAAGAATACAAAAAAAAATTTTTAAAGCACCCAATACAAATCTATCCCTGTACCAAAAATAGCTGACACTATTAGTCAACACTAAGTAACTGGATGTTCTGTATATCAACAATCTGTGGCAGTGACTCCCAGTGGGGTTTCTCTTGAATTTCCTGACCACCAGCACAAGGGGACCGTGTTCCACTGACCACCAGTTCTTGGCCTGCTCTGGAGAAGGTGTCTGTGTGCATTTCCTACCTTCTGCTAAAATCATAGCCAGTCCAAGGAAGAAGACATATCCTTGCTCTTGTTTCCACAAATTCTTCACAAACCACTAAATATGCTGCCAGATTCAAATCTGCCAGGCAGACAGCAGTAAAAGAATCTCAGTCTCTTAATTAGAACATGTCTTTGCTACATCTTGGATATTGGATTTCAGTTTTTCATAAGAAAACTCAGAGCTAAAATCCTGTATTAATAAAAGCATGTATATTAAAGCAGGCACTCCAAGCATATATAGATATAGATAGGTATATAGATATATAGATATATAGATATATAGATATATAGATATATAGATATATAGATATATAGATATATAGATATAGATATCTCCTTGCAGTGCACTGTCCAGTCGAATGACAGCTGGACACATTACTGCTGAGTCCAGGCATGTGACGCCATCCCCTAGTGCCTCTGCTCCTTTCCAAGCACGCGCCTGGTCCCTAGGTTTGATGTTACGTGATGCTTGGCTGCTGCTGGGCTGATGCTGGAGTCAGTTGGCTCACGTGCTGACAGAGAGGGCGACGTGCTTGTCACAGATTCACCACGGCTGCTCTGTACCTGCTCAGAACAGAACGGTCCGGCCACACTGACCTGGACTTTTTCTTAAACGTACCGTGTTCCCATGGTCACTAACCATACAGTCTCTCCCCTCCACCTGTAATGCTTCTTCCTCCTCTCTACTGATTCTTCAAGACCTCAGTTTAGATGCCTTTCCCAGAAGCCCTCCCTAGTCCCCAAATGTAGTTGAGCCCTTCTTTTACACTTCCTTGCTACAGTGTTTAGGGCTTCTCTTTGCAGAGTTTGTAGAACATTAGCATTTATCTTTAATATTTCATCAAGTTCTCCAGCTTTCTATTTATGGACGATACATGCTTCTGTTAAACTCTTTTCCCTTCTCAGAAATTACCTCCTCCCTGAAAATCAGCTGATTGGGCTGATTAGAGTCATAACAGAAAATAGCAAAGGCAAATCAGTTGAGATGCTCTTTCCAGCATTTTCTCTCAAAATGAATAGCCCACTATCTCATGCTCTGCAGTATAGTACTGCTGAAAAGTGATGCTTCATGTGGAAATGAATAAGATGGCTCTTTGTGGGATTTCTTACTCTGGCCTTTAAAACCATCACCTCTAGAAGCTGAGTCACTTAACTCTTAACTGGATGAAGGAGTCATGTCAACAGGGACACTTTCCTGTTACAGGAACAAAAGTCTTTTCTGGGATTTCATTTCTTAAACCTGAAGATGCTGTCTAGCCTCCATCAATTCTGCTTTTATTTTTCAAATCCAAAGTAACTATCATATATACCTGCCTATTCTAAATATTAGGCTACATATTACTTGTTAATTTTCTTTTTCAACTTTAAAACATTTGTTAAAACAAGAACTTTAGTTTTCATTGTCACACCTTCTGATGTTAGTAATTACATCTTAAGTGATAACTACTTAGTAAGCTAGAGTTTGAAGTTCAAACTGGAGAGTTTGAAGTTCAAACTGGCACATAGAATATGTACCTCTGTATCGGTGTTTTAAACTGCCATCCTATCTTCCCTTGAAAGCTTTGTTAAAGCCTTTCATTAAGGAAATTTTCAAAGCTGTAGTATAGTAGGATAATGTAATGAACTAGTTTTAGGTTTTTAAATCAGTCTTTAATACATGATTTTACAACCTCAAATAAAAAGATGACCACTGATTTTGTCAATTTGCATCTCAAAATAAATTGTGGCTAATCTTGAAAGTCTTTAGATTTAAGAATTTACCTTGTAAAAATGGCACATCTATTTTTTAAAAATGAGTATTTTTAAAGTAATTTAATTGCAATGGCAGAACATACAATTTTGCCCAACTCAGCACATAGTAGGTACTATCCCAGACCCTTGGGCATCAATGAAGAAATAAAAATCCTGCCCACGTGGCAGGTGGTTGACAGACCAGCAAAATACTTAGTGCATTGCGTGGCAAGTGCTGTGGACAAAAATGAAGTAGGGAAGGAAGGAAAGGAGTATTAGAGGGGAGTGGTCACAATTCAAAACAGGAAAGGCAGAACATGCCTGCAGGGGCGGTGACAATTGAGTGACAACCTCAAGGAGATGAGGCCGCAGTGGCAATAGGAGAAGAACTTTCTGGGCAGAGCGGAGCAGAGTAGATGAGGGAATAGGCAGTGATTCAGTCTCAGAGGGGAGGACAGCCAAGGATCACAGCAGGCCTTAGAGGCCAATATAAAAACTTCGACTTTTACTCTGTGGTAGAGAGTGTGTTCATTAGCATTCTGTGACAGAAATACCTGACAAAAACAGCTTAAAGAAGGTAAGGTTTATTTCGTCTCACAGTGTGAGAAGTTTCAGCCCATTGTCAGCTGGTGCTATTGCTGTTAGGCCTGTGGTGAGGCAGGAAAACTGTGGTAGAAGAGTGACAGAAAAGTTGCTGTCCTCACAGTTGCCAGGCAGCAGAGGGAGAAACCAGAATGGGCTGAGGAAAAGACACAGTCCCCGGGTCACACCTCCATGACCCTTTGACTAGGCCCTGCCGCCCAAGTTTTTCATCACCTCCCAATAATGCCACTAAATTGTGAGTCATTCGATAGAGAAATCCATTGGTGGAGTTCAAGCTCTCTTGATCTGACTGTTTTCCAAAAGTCTCCCCCAGAACCATGAGCCCCTGGGAGGGCACTTTAGCTCCAAACCATAACAAGGGCCGTTGGGGGACTTTACAGAGAGGAGTGACAGGCTCTTACTTGGTTTCAAAAGAATTACTCTACATTTTGTATGCATCATAACTGTAGAGAAGGCAAATTCAAAAGCAAGGAGACCTCTAAGGGGGCTACTACAGGGCTCTAAGCAAGAGGTGATGACTTGGACCAGAGTAATAGCAGTTGAAATCATGAGAAGTGCTTGGATTCTGGATATATTCTGTTTGTTTGTTTCTTTGATTGTTTTTTGAGACAGAGTCTAACTGTGTAATGCAGGCTGGCCTTGAACTTGCTTATGTAGCCCAGGGTGGCCCCAAGAGCCTGCTGCCTCACCTCTGAGCTCGGATTATAGGCATGCATCACCACACTCAAATCTCTGGGTAAATTCTGAAGGTACAGACAACAGTAGTTATTAACATATCAGATGTCAAATGTCAGAGATGCCTAAAAAATAACTCCCAGATTTGGGGGCCAGAGCTTCTCAAAGAATGGAATTACCATTAGCAGAGATGGGGAAGAGAAGGAGGTCTGAGCTCCCTGTTAGACATCCAAGGGAACTCAGGTCAGCAGCTGAATATACACGGTGTGAGTGTATTTGGGGAGTCGTTGGAGCTGAAGACATACATTTGGAAGTTGTCAGTGTATAAGTCGATTTTTTAAGCCAAGAGACTGAAAGATGACAAGAGCCCAAGTCTCCTAACTAGGTCACCTCTCTCATATTGAGTAATAACCTCAAGTAGGGTTTATTCCAGAAACAAAGATGATGCAAGATCTGAGGTCTAGCAATGCAATCACCATAGTAACAACAGAGCAAGATCACGTGGTCATTTCAGTAGATGTAGAAATGGTGTTTGATTTTTAATAACAAATTTGTGATTTTTTTTAAATTTGGAAAACTAGTGTCAAAAAGGAACTTCCTTAATCTAATGCAGAGTAAAACTCTCAACAAATAATGTACCTAATAGTGAAGGTCTAAAAGTATTCCCACTGAAGTTAATAGTAAGTCAAATATTCCTGTTGACACTGTTATTATACTAGAAGTCCTAGCCAATGTAATAAGATGAGAAAAACAAGAATCAAGATTTTATTATAAGAGACTAAATTGTCTGTGGTGATAATAGTTATACAGTGCTTCCACAGGGCCTTGTTTAAATTGATCTCATAATAATCCTGTTAGGAATTAGTCACAAGTGAGAGAAGACATAGACATTAAATAGAAGAATTGAGCCTCTGTCTCTCATCTGGGCTTGTTGCCTGCCTTGCTCTTTCTATTTGTATCACAGAGAAGTAACACAGTGGGGCTTGGGATATTGCTCAGAGGTAAAGCACTTGCCTAGCATGTGCAAGGGCCTGAATTCAATCCCAGTACTACACACACACACACACACACACACACTCGCACGCACGCACACAACATAGTACAGTAACCAAGTAGTGTCATAGGTCTATAATCCCAGCACTCAGGAAGCTGAGGCAGGAGGATCACATGAGTTCAAGGTGAGGCTGGGCTACAGAAGGAGTTTCAGACCAGTCTGGCTACTTAGCAAGGCACTGTTGAAAACAAAAATGCAAAGTAACACTCTCCTTCCTATGGTCTAGTTTCCATCCCTGCAGCCACAGCATCGGTCGTGTGCCGTGTTTCAGAGAGCCTCTTTACCAGCGTCCCAGCTTTCCTCCCCAGCACACACGCCGAGGACTCCGTGCCAGGCCAGTCTTCCCCTGTCACGTCCGCCTCTTCAGCATTGTTTAGCTGTGTTGCCAGAAGGTAGACTGTCTCCCTCCCGCCCCTGCTGCTGTCTTCCCCTGCAGAGCGAGCCGTTAACCTAGCGCCTCTAGTGGAAGGATAACCACATTGCTGAATGACTGCTTTCCTATCACACTTCTCCACTGAGTAGAAATAATCTGTCAAGTTTTTTTGTTTTTGGTTTTGGTTTTTTTTGAGACAGGGTCTTGCTATGCAGTGCAGGCTAAACTTAAACTTACTTTGTAACCCAGGCTGGCCTCAAATACATGGCGATCCTCCTGCCTCAGCCACCTGGGTGCTGGGATTGCAGGCGTGTGCCACAATGCCCAGCTGTTAATCTATCAAAATTTAATGCATCAAAATTTGATAGGTTAAATGTAGGGGATTTGTAGGGGACACTAGAAAGCATCAACTTTGGTGAGAGCATCTGCTCTGGATACGCACTTCCCTTGGGGACAGGCAAGTAGCAGACCTGTAGCCAGCTCGTTAAGCGCTCTCTTCTAATTGACTGGTAATGAAAGTGGTGTTTGGTTTCTCTGCATTTTGTCTCACTGATCAAGAACCTAGGTGCCACTTATTTTGCCTTTGCGAGACCTTCACAGCTGAAATCCAACCTTATGCCACATCAGATCCCACCGCGGCTGGAATTTGAGAAGCTGGAGCTGTGCTGAGCTTGACCTCGGAGGCAGGCAGCCACAACTCGAGGGGGCAGCATAGTCCCAGGTGACCGTTCTTAGCCATTTTCCACACTCCCGGCTTCCCCTAGGAAACAGCGGCTCCCTATTGCCAGCTTTCCCCAGGAAGTAGGAGGAAGACGGGGTCTGCACCTAGGGGAAGCTGTGTGCTCATTGAACATTAACACAGCCAGCTTTCGTGTCCCTCTAGGGATGTCCTCTGCATCCTGCCAGGGTCATGAGAAACAGTCACCTAGGCTTTGATCCCCACTTTGCAAGTTCAGACGCTCATTTCTGTCAGTTCATCCAGTGATAATTGGACCCTGGGGTATTGAGTCATACAACTCCACAGCCACAGAGGGCTGATTCTTAATCCAACCTGTCAACTAGCCAACATCAAATGGAAGCTACAGCGTCCCTATGTGGGAACTACTTGTGTCCCCTTCCAAACTGTTGCAGAACTGGTACCGAAGCAAAAGGAAGGCACTGTACACCAAGGAAGAGGAAGGCGGCTGTTTATTACGCCAGCAGGCTGGAAGGAATCGGTTCCACATCACCAGCCCCGAGGCAGTTCCAGGTTTGGTTTATATAGGGGTGCAAGCAGGAAGCAGAGAAGCTTGAAAGCGTGGTGGATTTTCATTGGGTTACGCTACCTACAGTCTGTTACCTGTTGCTGGGTAGAAAGTCCTTGAAATATTCTACAAAAACAATATATTTCTAGGTGGGAAAACACAGACTGCGCAGTGAGATGGCATCAAATTGACCCGTGTTAAGCTATCTATGAAAAAGCAGCACGGTGCCGGCAGTTAAAGCCCTTGTGGTCTTGTGGTCCAGCTCTCTGGTGGGCTGGGTAAGCATAGCTTGTCCCAACATGGTATCAGTCTGTTAGTTAGTCTGTTAGGATTTGAAAATTTCTATCACAAAACTACCCTCCAACCAGCATCTAGATGAGGGCAGAGCAAATCAGCAACCAACTAGGAAAGAGTATAAAATGACAAAGCTGGGCACGGTGACACACACCTATAATCCCAGCACTTGGGAGACTGAGGCAAGAGGATTTCAAATTCAAGCCCAGCCTTAACTATATAGCAAGACCTTGCCTCAAAACAAACAAATGACAAAAGACCTGGTTTTCAATCCCAGGCCTGCTACTCACTTTAATGTTGAGTATCCTTTCTGAATTTCTAAACTCTGAGACAAGACAGAACTGCCAGGATTAAGTATAGATGCACTTTGTTAATTAGAAACTATTTTTTACCTATAAGAAACTTACCTTTAGCTCAGTGGCTTAAGCGCCTGCCTGGCAAGCACGAGGTTGTGAGTTCGATCCCTGGTACTAGAAAAAAAAAAAAAAAAAGAAAGAAAGAAACTTACCGGTGTGGGCCGCATTGGAGAATATATCCATTTTGTAACCACGTACACGGACAGGAAGGATAGGTGTGCTTAGAGCCAGACGCCTGCTCACCAGGTTGACTCCTTCCTGGGAGTGTGTGTACCTTACACACTCATACCGCGTTCATTTCAGTTGCACATATTTATCATTTACCTTTTAGACTGGCTGCTCCTAAGGGCCCAGCTGCTTCTAGGTAGCACATTTCTGACTCCAGTGAGTGTGCAGTGGGGCCTGAGAACTGGCATTTCTGATAAGCACCAAGTGATGCCGATCTAAGGGGCCAGACTGCACGCTGGAAACCACTGGTCTTGCGCGCAGTCTAAGGAGACACTAATAAGGAATCTGATGCCTCGTGCTTCTACCTGACTCTCATTCGGGACCAGTTGGGCTGACGTTTGTGCTATTTGTGCTCATATCTCTGTGTTAGGGCTCTGCCTGAGTGGCAGTGTCCCAACGACGCTGCCGTTAACGCTGACACGTCAGCTTCACTGGGTTAAGGAACATCTCCAGATTAGTACAGGACACTCCTGGCCGTGTGTGGGTGACCATGTGGTCATGGCCTGTGTGCTCCCTACGATCCCTTCCTGCTCTTCTCTGGTGCTGTCCCCATCCTGCTACCATGCCACCATGAACTGACAGCTTTGCTTCACCGTACCCTTCCTCTGTGGTACTCCAGCCTTCGAACCAGCTGACCACGGACTGAATCTCCTAAAACCATGAGCTAAAATAAACCTCTCTTGCTTTGTGAGTGCGTTGTGTCCAGCAAAGTGGAAACTGACTAATGCACTCATCCTTTTCTGGTTTCATCACTGAGTTTTACTGAAGAATTCAGAACTAACAATAACAAAAGAAATGCAAGATGCTGTACCATTTGGAAACATTTCCACAGTTGGCTTGAGAGGAAAGATTTGGGAGTGCTTGATGCTTCTTGAATGGCACTGCTCCCAGACAGCAGGAAGGGAGTTTAATAACTGAGCTCTTTGGCTAAGAGCTGCTTGAGGCTGGGTCTCACGTACCTTCCTGCACTTAGGCTCCAGCACCAAGCGCCTGTGTGCTGTTTCATCGGATTTATAGATATGTTTAACTCACTGTGCCACTGTAAATCCCTGTTTTACAGATGTGGGAACTGGGCCTCAGAGGAGCTAAGCACCTTGCCCAGATTCACAGAGCTTCAAAGCTTGCGAGCCAGAGCAGGATTCAAGCAGTCCAGCACCAGGCAGGGCTCCAGCCACTCCGTCATGCCATCTCATGCAGGGTTCAGTAAGTACATTTAGTATTGTGAAGAACTGTATGCCTCTCGGTTCACAGAGAAGAAGTCGTGAGGTGCAGTCAACATCAGCCTTCTTCCTTCTCCGGTCTATAAACTCCTGCGCATCTGTATCTTCCCCACTGCCTTTTCTCCAGCCTCCAGCAGTTTTCCTTCTCTCTCAGTTCAAGTCCAGTCCTTCCCCAGGCCCTGGACTCCACCTCTTCTCATTTGCTCTGGGCTTCCTTCATCAATGACTCCATTTAGCAACCATCATCTCTCATTCTTCTCCTCCTCACCCACCAGCTTGCTCAAGCATCCAACAAAATTCCCCATCGGACCCAGTACTCGTCTTTCCACCTTCCATTCCATCACTGTCTCCTCTCTTCTCTTTCAAACTTCTTGAGGCTCTTTTACCTCCCTCCCATTCTTGTCTCAATAGACTACAGTCTGATCTCCACCCTCACTATGCTACATAAATTTCCTTCACTTAGTGTGCTGATACATTCCCAATTATTAAATAAATGTTTCCTGTTCTTATTTATTGAAATTCTACACTGGTCTTGGTTGCTAACTTTTTTTAAATCTTTTGAGACAGTGTCTCACTGTATAATGGAGACCAGCCTTGAACTTGCTCATATAGCCCAGGCTGGCCTCAAGCTCACAGGGACCCTCCTACCTCAGCCCCCCAGGCATGAGCCACTATGCCCAGCTGCTCTCACCCTTTTGAAACTCTGTTCACTTGGCTTCCTGGTTGGCTCTGCCTCCACTTATTCGTGAGAGGCCCCCATCCACACCCCAAATTCCTCTCTCTCCTTCTTGGTATATAAGCCAGGCTGGAGGCTGGAGGGTCTGTGCAGGAACACGGCCAAATGCGGGCTGACGTCGGCGCTGTTTGTGTGTCTGAGTAACATTTGCCGGTCACCCATTGCAGAAGCAGCTTTCAGAAAACTTGTCACTGATCAAAATGTTTCGGATAACTGGACCATTAACAGCGGCGCTGTTTCCAGTTGGAACATAGGCTTGGCTCCAGACCCAAGAGCTGTGAGGTGCCTAAGAAATCATGGCATTAGCACAGCCCATAAGGCAAGACAGGTCACCAAAGAGGACTCTGCAATGTTTGACTACGTGCTGTGTACGGACGAAGGCAATCTGAGAGATCTGAGTAGAAAAAGTAATCAAGTTAAAACTGCAAAGCTAGAATTGAACTGCTTGGGAGCTGTGATCCACAGAAACAGCTCATCATTGAAGATCCCTGTTATGGGAATGAGTCTGACTCCGAGCAGGTGTACCAGCCGTGGGTCCGGTGTTGCAAAGCCTTCCTGGAGAAGGCCTGCTAGGGCTGGTCAGGCCCCACCACGGCCCACAAGCATCCCACCGGCTCTGCCCTTTCCTGCACTCAAGCCCCAGGCCCCACCTCTTTCTCTGCATGACTTAGCATTTCTTCCCTTAAAGATAGTTGGAGGTGCAGATCTGCAGTATTTGCAGAAGAACAAACATGCTCAATTTGGTGTTTAGGGGTACAGTAAGTTTCCACAGACTGGCTGAGCATCTCACTTCACCCTATTTATGGAACAGTCAACAAGCAAATGTAGAACAGCAAAAGGAGCCCAGTGGAGCAGGAGTGACCCACGGGCCCAGATCAGCCTCTTAGCCCAGGGGGACCTGGACAGGCTGTGCTACCTCCCCTGCGTGTGCGGACGGTGCCCTCCGCTCACCTGTGTACCTCTCGGCCCAGGCCTCTGCCGGAGTCACAGAGTCCGTCAGTCCACAGCAGCTCCTCACCGGCACCGGCAGTGTTTCAGCTCAGGCACGTTCAGTGTGTAGATTTGTATGCATGTGATCAAAAAATACAGTGAATGTGTAAACTTCAAAAAAAATTACAGTAAAGGACATTGTCGGGCTGGGGATTTAGCTCAGCGGCATTAAGCGCCTACCTGGCAAGTGTGAGATTGTGAGTTCAATCCCTGGTACAAAAAAAAAAAAAAAAGGACACATTGTCATGAATTCCCCTCAGAATCCTCCCCCTCGTTTGGGACACACTTATCCCGTTGTTCCCGCCACTTCCTGCAGCAGCTCTGGAGTCCTCTTTGCTGCATGCCTCTAGCTGGGCCGTCCTGACTGCCCTGATGTCCCAAATCAATCGAAAACATCTCCCTTCCACGGCCATTTCGACTTTGGGATGAGCCAGAGGTCACGCAGTGCCGGACAGGGTGACCAAGGCGGATGAGGGCTTGCTCAGTGTTCCGGAGCTGCCTTGCCATCGGATGGCAGTTAGCAGCGGCGTGCCCTGAAGTTCTGATCACACTTTGCAAAGATGTGAAAGAGATTTCAGAAAGGGACAAGAGCTCTGGGACAAGAATGTTTGAAGCTATGCAGAGTATTTTGAAGGGATTCATGGAAGTGTCTTACTGTAATCTTTTATTTAAAGTTATTTTGATCATACCTCCTAGATTTAAGATAGGAAAGAGAGATTAGTGGAAGTGTTGGTTTAATAGTTGTTGGTTTTATCTAGTTTATTTCATGAGAAGATCTGCTTATTTGCTCCCACTTAAATCACTTTCCTCTAAAAATCTAATTCTGTCCAAAGAGAACAACCCTTGTAAAAAGGTAACTTGTGAGCAGCTGAGGGGTGTGTCTGTTTTATATATACGTGTAATCTAGATGTCAAATACAAATTGGCTTAGGTATAAAAAAGTTAAAAAGTTGGAAAGTTTTATTATATTTGTATCCTTACTGATTTGTTAATAAGATAGTTATAGACAAATATAGGTAATTTCATCCTCAAATTCATGGATAGCAGAAAAGATGGCTTTCAGAATAAACCAAGATGTTACAAAAATACCATTGAGAGAAACCTGGCATCTTCCTTCTTTTTTATTGTCAAATAAAGATTTTGAGCATGTCAAAAAACATTTTTTTAAAAACTTATGATCCAGGCTGGCCTTGAACTCATGACCTCCTGCTTCAGGTGGCTGAGTGCCGGGATTGCCCTTGTGCACTACCATACTCAGCTGGCGACCATGTCTCTTCCAAGGAACTCCTGGTGTCTAGTAGCTTGGCATACTGGCATTAAAGACTCCACACTTCTCTAGGTAATTTGTAGGTGTTGAGGACAGAAACTGTTTTATTCATTGCTATGGCTTGGATAAGTGTCCTCCAGAGGTCACCTGTCAAAGGCTTGGGCTCTACTGGGATGTGGTGAGACCTCTGAAGGGTGATGGTAGGTCTTTGGGTCACTGGGGTGTCCCCTCGAAGAGCCTGGCATCGTCCTTGCTCCTCCTTGCTTCTGCATGTCCCCACCTTAGCCACCCAAGACCCCACCACAGAACTGAGGCAGCGAGCTCTCCTCCAACACGGAGCCAAGGTAAACCTTTTCTCTTTATACGCCTGTTACTTTGGGAGTTGTGCTATCTCAGGGGTGACTGATATACTCATTTTAACATTTTCAGCTGTTAACAGCCTGCCACAGTAGGTATGCAACTAAACTCACTAAACACATTACCCACATAGACTGTGCTTCATAAGCAATTTCTGTAGACGCGTCCAAATGTTTCTAGATATTTTTAAGCATCGTGCAGTATTACAAACATTTGGAAGGGGAATAACCATTTTTGATTGGGTAAAACTGCAAATGGACTTTTGTTTTTGTTTCGTTTTGTTTATTTTCTGAGACAGGGTCTCGCAATGCAGTTCAGGCTGGCCTTGAACTCACCACGTAGCCCAGGCTGACTGCGAACGCACAGCGATCCTGCTGTCTCAGCCTTTTCTTAGTGCTGTGATTATAGGTGTGTGCCACCATGCCTAGGGTAGAATTTCATAAAGATGATAGCACTTGAACTGGAAATCATTTAAGTAAATTCCAGAAGCACGAGAGGGAGAGGAAAAATAGCCACATTCTATTCTCAGGCCAGAGACTGGAGGACAGCAGTTTGGAGTAACTTTGTTGAAACATCACATTTGGATAAGGGAATAGATAATGCAACTAAACGGTAGGAAATATAGATGAGGAGGGCCTGAAGGCTAAAGTAAGGAGTACTAGGACTACCCCATGGGCGAGGGATAACTACAGCATGCAGGGTGCTCACAGCTCCCACTGACAGACAGCTGGCGGCAGGGCATCTGGGCACTGGTTCCAGAATACGCTGAAGGGAGGCCCTGCAGAGGGCTGCTTTGAGAAGCAAAATGCAAGCCTGATACAGGGCAGAAGCACGTGACTTACAAAATAAATAAATAAAATAACAACAGGAACACAAATAGCTGCCCTTTACAAATTTCATTCCAAAAACTACATATATACACATAATTTTTAAACATCTTTGATTTTGAAACACATAGGCAATTGCACGTCTTACTGTAATTAGTAGCATTTTTCCCTGATACATAAAATAATGCCTCATCTTAAAGGTGATGTTGTCTAAGACTCCATGAACTATGACAACGAGATATGCATAAGAAATAAGGCAAAGGCAAAGTTTTAAATCAGGGTAATCAGGATTCCATTATTTTTTAACAAAAAAGAAAAGTGGAATTTCATGCTGGAATCAAACAAAATCTTCTATTCGGGCAATGACCCACAGATAATATTGCTGTTCACCCACTCCCTCGCTTGAACTTTATACTATTATTAATAGCAAGTACTTATTAATGACAACTTTAATTTGATCATTTGAGTTTGACTCTCAAGAAGCCATCAAAACCGGACACCAAGACCAGCTGCCACTGAAAGGGCCAGCGATGCTGGTGCTGCGATGTCTGTGACAGCCGTCAGCACTGGTGGTCATCTGAACAACCGGAACCTCTTCAGATACTGGCTCACTTCTTCCTTGGGGTACGGCCGGAGTGCAAGGCAAGTGGCGATGTTCTCTGGCTGCTCAAGCCACAGCGTGTGGTCAATGCTCTTCTGCTGCAGGGTCTCAGCCAGCTCCTTTAGGGTGGTCTCATCTGGGGCCTGACGGGAGCAGAACAGAGCAGAGACTCAGCAGCCCCTCTAGAGGGCGTTAGCATCACTAGCGGGGGGGGGGGGGGCCCGCCGGGGGGGGGGGGCGGAGCTTTTCTTAATTGAAACTGGAGACGCAGCTTCACCAAAGGCACTGCTGAGCAACAGTCTCATTCCCTGGTTTGCCATTCACTGTCATTCGCTTTGTGGCTTGGGAGGATGGGGGGAACAGGAGTGAGGAAGAGGCTCCAGCAGTCCTGTCTGTCAAGTGGGCATTTTTCTCTTCCCCGTTAAGATGTATGCATTGTCAACAATGATGCTTCAGACACTTTTAGCTCTCTTACATAGCCATCCCTAATCCATCAGTCACCTCTGATTTTAGAGCTGACTATTAGAAGGATTTCTAAAATAACATGCACCTTCTACATTCCCTCTCATTCACCAGGCTCACACCCAGAAAAGTTTTCTTTCTGCTGGGAAGGCTCTCATTTTCTTATGAAAGGGAGAATAAACTATTCTCTATATCCTTTTAAAATTATTTCTGGCAGTTGGACAAAGTGACACATGCCCATAATCCCAGCACTCAGGAGGTGAGGCAGGAGGATGGCTGCAAGTTTGATATCAGCCTGGGCTCCAAAGTGAGCTCAAAACCAGCCTGAACTGCATAGTGAGACCCTGTCTCAAAAACACACACAAAAAATGTTATTTCTGGGTCATCCTTATCATACATGCCTAGGAGCCCATGCTGAATTCTGTGATTAAATGCCCTTAGTGTGTTATTTTGCATAGGATACATTTCCTGTCTCTAAAGGCTTCTTTCATTAAGTCAGAAGATTCTGGGATTGCCCTCGGTGTCCTAAACACTGCCTGTGGGACTCACAGACACCCCTCCTGTGCCGTGGGGCAAGTGAGCCCTGGGATCCACTGCTAGACATCAGGCTCTGCTCGACCACCTAGTGCCCGTGTGATCTTTGATAAATTATGTGAAGGAGCAGTGCCTCTGTCTCCACTTCGTGAAAGAGGGCTGACAGTGTTTTCTCATAATAACGAGTCGGTGAAATTACCGTCAAGCCTGGTGCTACCTGGTATTCCCTGACCTTCCCAGCCACAGCAGTACTCAGGGTCATCAGTAGCAACTCCAAAGTCACGGCTGAGAGTTCCGCATCATCACAGGTCTCTTAGTTCTCTATGGGCTTCAGAGGTCTCATCTGAGAAAAGGGCAGTAGTTTTTTGTTTGTTTTTTTTGGTTAATAACCTCAATTTAAAAAAATGTTTGCTCTTATTAGTACATGTTTACAGGGCATAATGATTACATTCATGGTGGGAGTTGATTCATGTACACTTTAATTCTTTTTACTTCCCTTCCTTCTCTCTTCATCTCTTGGCTCCTTTTCATTTGCAAAGGATCTGTCTCCCTGTTCCTTATTACCTGTCTTTTACTTAGCTGTTTGGGTTTCTCCTACAAGAGAAACCATGGGCTACTCAAGCCTGTGTGTCTGATTCATTTTACTCCATATTATGGTCTTAAGGAGCATCCCTTTTCCTACAAATGACTTCAGGATTACTTCTTTATTAGCCGAGTAGTACACATACACATTTTATTTACCCACTCATATGTTGATGACATACAGGTCTCTTTCAAGATTTAGCTTTTATGAGTTGTATGCTATAAACATGAGTATGCATGCATCACTGTGGTATGACAGCTTAAACCCAAAGGGGACTAGCTGGGTGACAAGGAGTCCTGACTCAGATAATTTCTGGAGGCTCCCTTCATATTAAAAAATTCTACACAAAAAGCTACCTGCACCGGGGATTTAGCTCAGCAGCATAAGTGCCTGCCTGGCAAGTGCAAGGTCGTGAGTCCGATCCCTGGTACAAAAAAAAAAAACAAAAAAAAAACTACCTGCTTCTTTTCTGCCCACTCATAGATTCTCAGGCCATTTCCCACAGATTACTGATTGGTGCTTCACTCATGAACAGCATATTTCTCTTATATTAGTCTACTTTTGCTAAGCAGCCATAAAGGGATTACCCCACCCCTCCACTACAAGGCAATGATTTGTTTTGTTTTTGAAACAGGGTCTCACTATGTAGGTCAGGCTGTCCTTGAACTCACTTTGTAGCCCAGGCTGGCCTTAAACCCATGGTGATCCTCCTGCCTTAGGCTCCTGAGTGCTGCTGGGATTATAGGTGTGAGTCACCATGACCAGCCAGTGATTTATTTTTAAAGCATTTTTTTATTATAACATATGTACTTGATGTGGAGCATTTAAAAATATAGAGAAGCATAACAACTCAAATCCCACTACCCACTAGTTAATTCCTAGATTTATTTTTTAGCTTTCCCTTTCAAAATTTAAATCATTGTTAAAGCATATAGCTCAATTAGCATCATATCATGAGCACTCTTCTATGCTACTATGCTTCAAAAAACATGACTTCAGAGCTGGGCATGGCGGTGCACTCCTGTAATCCCAGCACCAGGGAGGCTGAGGCTGGAGGATCCTTGCCAGACCAGCCTGGCCTAAAAGTGAGCCCAAGGCCAGCCTGAACTGTATAGAGAGGCTCTGTCTTCAAACAAACACACACACAGAACCCCAACACACACACACACACACACACACACCCCACAAACTCATGATTTCTGCTAGCCACAGAGTAACACATCAGAAGGGGGTTGTAGCTCAGTGGCAAGAGTGCTCACCTAGCATGTCCAAGGCCAAGTTGGAGCCCCAGCACTCCCCCTCATCAACAACAAAAAAGATACACCAGAAGGGCACAGATTAAATCAATCTGTAGTACTAGTAATTTAATATTTCCACTTTTTTGCGCGGGGTGGGGGGGAGACAGGGTTTCGCTATGTAGCGCAAGCGATCCTCTGGTCTCTGCCTCCCAAGTGCTGAGATCGCGAGAATGCGCCAACACACCCAGCTTCTACCTTTTTTAAAAAAAATCAGTACAAAGTAATCCTATGAATATCTTTGTGCAAAACTCCATGATTGCATCTGCTTATTCTCCTAGTATTTCTAGTAGTAGAATCCAGGGAGTTAAAGGGTAAGATCTGTTTGGCCAAATGCAAAAAGAATCTTACGGCTATTTTTAAAAATGTGTCAGTTTACACTCTTGGTGTCTGGTATTTCTGACTTTAGGTTGAATTTACACTAGGGATTTAAATATTTATTTTCAAACAATGTAGCGTCACATCCAAGCAAACGCATCAGTTCATTTTCCGCTGCCTTCTGAGTTGGTCACCCGGGAGGCAGTGCTTTGGCGCCAGTTTAAAGCCTGGCGGGTGCACCGTAGAAAGGCGGGTCGCGTTCCCTGGCATCTTGGGGGGACGCAGGGGCCACCAGGTTCAAGTGAGCCTATGTAACAGGTCTGACGTCCATACTTCGCACACTCATCCCCTGCGTAAGAGAATGCTTCCTAGGTCACAGCTCAAGTCCCAGAGCCTTTCCCAAACTCTGAAAAGTTACAAATTCCCCCATCTCAGCTCACACAGAACGCACGAATTTAGACTTCCGACCCAACACCACACCCACTTCCGGTCTCCACACCCTCGGCGTCCCTCAGCCTCACCCTGGGTGTCTCACCTCGAGGACCACTTTGCGCATGCGTCCCAGTTCCCGGAGATAAGCTGCGGTATGCGGGTGGTCGCGGTGAAGATGCAAGGCTGCAGTGGCTGCGTGACATGCTTGTGCTACCAGCGCGCCCGCGGGCCAGGAGAACGGAGCCTGCGATAGATCTTTTCGTAACACCAAGTACTGTACCAGGATCTGCGGCTCCTCCCCGGGGGCCGCCATCTTCCTGATCACTCGAACAGCTGAGTCTACTGCGCGGTGCATACTGGGATCAGGGAGGGCCCCTGGACGGCGCCATATTTTTGTACGGCGGGAGCGCGGAGCATTCTGGGACGAATTGGATTACTGTTTGAAGGTTTAGACGGCGGGAAAATCGTCTGTGGCCTTTACGGGGAGAAAAAGAGGTAGGGAAAGGGAAGACCACGACGGGCCTGTGACTAGGGTGGAGAGTTGAGAGGCCTTTGAAGTACCTTCTGTGTACAGGGAATCCCAGCTGGCCTGGAGGGAGGCGGGAACGCGGCCGACAGTGACCCGGGGGCGTGCCGGGGTCCGTCTGGGTTTGTCTGAAAGGGAGCGGCTCTGACTGTTACCGTTGTTCTTTTACCGCGAAGGACACTTAGCTTCGTAGTAGACGTTCCTGGAGCGCTTCCTAGCGGGGCCCGGGCCCGGGCCCGAGGAGGAGATGGAGCCAGCGAAAACTGGGTGCCCGGACGGCGAGACCAAAAGAGGTGACCCCGTGTGTGTGCTACAACTTACTTCAAAACGGAAACTTAAGTGTGGTGCTTTGTGGGTTAAGAAATGTCCCAGCTGGGCGTGATGACTGTAATGCCAGCTACTCAGGAAGTGCACGTGGGAGAATCTCGAGTTTGAGGCCAGCCTGGGCAACAGAGTTAGGATCCCATCTCAAAAGACAGCAAAATCCGGGCACGGTACAAGCCTGCAATCCCACCTTTCTGGGAGGTTGAGGTAGGAGGATTGCAAGTTCAGGCAATTTAACGATTTACTGAAACCCAATCTCAAAATTTAAGAAGGGCTGGAGGTGTGTTTTAGTGTGAAGGCCCTGGGTTTAATCTTCAGTACCTCAAAACAACAAAGTAAACCAAAAATTGTGAATTATGCTGCTGTCAGGAGTAATCCGTTCTCTGCTGTGACCTAATTTTGTTTATTTTGAAGTAAATGAGGAGGTGGGAGTTTTGGATCTGCAGACCTCGACCAGTCAAAGAATTATTCTGTAGCCCCTGATTATCTCTGCCAAACAAGTCAATCGTATAGCTGTTGCCCCTACTGATTTTAGTCCTCAGCTTAGTAATTTCAGCTTTCTTTTTATGGTGTTGGCGTTTATAGTGTGGAAGGATTCGGCTGCAAGGAACTGGATAGAGCAGAGAACAGAGTTAACTGATAGTCTGAGGCCCCTGAGAAAGCAAGAGATAGCAATCTGAGTAATGATGAGAAAAATGAAATAAGGCGGTTTTTTCATAGTCTGTGTGCCTCTTTTTTTTTTTCTTTTTTTCTGGTACCTGGAATCGAACTCAAGGACCTCACGCTTGCCAGGCTGGCGCTGTGCAGCTGAGCTATATCCCTGGCCCCTCACTTTTTTTTTTTTTTGATACTTTTGAAATCTCATTGAACTCTGATAGTTAGAAGTATAGAATTATTGTAAGGGTGATTTCATCCAATCTGTGATAAAGCATCGAATCATTCTTTGCTCACTAGAGATGTGCTTTTGTGATGAACTGTAGGCCCATTTAAAGTGTACCTGCCTAAAAAGTATGTGGTAGGACATAATCAGATTATTTCTCTTGTTCTCTTTGAAAACTGTCCTGACCGGGTGGCACTCTGGAGGCTGAGACAGGAACATCACCCAAGTTTGAGGCCAACCTGAGCTACGTAGCAAGACCTTATCTAAAACAAAACAAAACAAAACAAAACATCAGTGATTGTTCTTATATCAGTGTTTAACATAAAAGATTGATCATCTTTGATTTTGGTTTTGACTATCTTTGATTTTGGTTGTCAGATCCTCTGATTTTATAATTGTGGCATATATCTTAACAAATTGAAAATAATTCAGCTGCCCACAAAAATCCGGAAGAAGACCCCTGTTCTTTCTTGAAGTGTTCCTCATTTTTTTGTTTTTTGAGACAGGGTCTCACTCCGAAGTTCAGCCTGGCTTTGAATTCTTGAAGTGCTTCTTGTGAAGTTCCCTTTTTACGCTTCCGTAGGGGTTTTAGCTCACTTGGAAGGACTAGAGGCTCAAATGAACAGAGCCTGTAAATGGTCTGAAAAGCCGCAGAGAGTTCAGGCAGAGGAAAGTGCTCTTGGAACCAAGATTCATGAACTGAGGGAATTGCGAGACAAGCTGAAGGCTGAAGTGAAACGGCGGCAAAACACAGTGAGTAGAATGGGGTGCTGGCGGGCTCCCCTGGGTGTAAAGAGCAATCATGACCTGGGAATTGGCAAATTTGTATAATGTGTGTTCCTTTTGATCTTACTGGATTGATTGCAGTCCTTAATTCTATAAATGATCAGACCTGTAGAGTTGGAGCTAAGTATCCACTAATAATAGTCTGGTGCTAGTGATGGAACAGGCAAGCTCTTCGTTAGCGGTCCCCAGCCTGCCTCCATGGATGCCTGAGTCTGTTCCTTCAGCCTCAGCACACTGAGGCACTTGTGTTCTTCAGTGCCACCTCTGTCACACAGACTGAAAACCTCGGAGGACACATTGACCTTCCCTCTTCTGTTTCCCGTCTATTCAAGGTCCAGTCAGCAAGACCTGTCAGTTTTCTTTGTGTTGTCGTCGTGTGTGCTGTCTCCATCACCATAGCTCAAGCATCACCCACATGTGTAGGGCATGTTTAGCAGGTGGCCTGGATGCCAGGATTATTAAAGTAATCTAGTTGGTGTCTCCTCTAGTATTTCTGCTTTTCCAGTAAATCTTACAGGCCCAAGGAAATGTGTCACAAAAATGTGTTACATTATATCTCTGCCCAAATACTGTCATTCTTTCTCTTGCCTTTTTTCTCTCCCTTTTTTCTCCTTTCTTCCTAACCACTCTTCAACTTACTTTGCATATAAAGTGCACAAATCTGATGATGTTTTTTACAAAGTGAACACAGCTAGGTATTTACCACACAGATCAAAATATAGAATTTTAAAAAAGAAAAAAGCCACCATAAGCCAGGTCTGATGGCACACACCTGTAACCCTAGTACTTGGGAGGCTGAGGCAGGAGGATAGCCATGAATCTGAGGCCAGCCTGGAATACATAGTAGGACCCTGTCTCAAAAATAAACGTGTAAATAAATGAGTATAGACTGTTACCAGTACCCCACAATTCTGTCGTTTGCCACCTTCTGGTCATTTAAAGGTAACCATTCTGATTTTTGAGAGCAAGGTTGGCTTGTTTTTGAACTTTATATAAATGAAAAAAATATAAACTTATGTCTGGCTTTTGCTGAATTGTGTATCTGTGGCATTCACCTATACCGTTTGCATATAGTGGTCATTCTTTGCTGTGTAGTAATTCTCAGTGTATGATGGTTCCCCCATTCTACTGTGGATGCCACGTGGGTTACCTGGGTTGTTTTACTTTGGGATAATTATGACTATTGTTTCTATAAACATTCTCCTTCCTGTCCTTTAATGCAAACATACTCTTCTGGTAGGTGTCCACCTCGTAGAGTTCCTGGGACATAACTTCAGTAAATACTGCCAGTGTTTGTGCCAGTTTTACATTCCAGCAACAGTGTGCAAGATTTCTGTTATTTTACGTCTTTAGGGATGCTTCATACTGTCAGCTTTAAAAATTTGTCATTCCGGTGGGAATGTAAGGATATAGTACTGTGGATTCAATTTGCATTTGACTAACCAGCGATGTGAAGTACAGTCAGCCTTCCCCATGTCCATGGCTTTTGCAGTCTATATCCATGGATTCAGCCAACCATGCATCAGACATATTCAAGAGAAATGACATCTGTTAGCGGGTCCTGACCTGGATCCCCAATCTCCCAAACAAGTGTATGGTGAAGGCTTAAATAAAATGAGACAAGTGGTACGATTTTAGGGCTCTGAGAGGGTCAAAACCCTTTAGCTGAGCTTGAGACTCTGAGGGCTAAGACAAAGACTTCTCTGGACCGCCCATTTTTATTAGGGCCAACAACAAAGGGCGGGGAAACTGAGGAAAGTGCAGGCAATGAGCAGGACCTCGGGAATCACTTCAAGGATGTCTCCAAGTAATGAATCATGTCAGTTTAGTAGAACTGTCTTATAAAAACATGGTAGGACTGAGACTGTAGGAATAATTCCTGTAGCTGCAGTCTCTACTTAATTGATTTTGAGCCAAGTGTCTACAGCTGTGGCCTTGTCTTGCCTTTTCGGGTTTTTTGTTTTTTTTTTGTGCCAGGGATCAAACTCACGACGTCACACTTGCCAGGCAGGTGCTTACACTGCTGAGCTAAATTCCTGGCGTTGTCTTGGCCTTTTGAGGTATCTCTGGCTTCACAGGCCACTATAGGCCTCACCCAGGACCAGTGATTAATAGAGGTTCACTTACTATGAATCAGCTCCTGTTGCCAGGCAAGGGGCCTAGGCCTAGGACAGACTCACAGATAAACACAGAAAGCCAATTAGTAAAATTTAAATCCTGCTCAGAGCAGCTTCTTAGTGGTCTCCAATAATCTGTACTGAACATGTACAGACTTTTCCTTGCCGTTGTTTCCTTAAAAAATAGTCTTAACTATTTATATAAACATTTTATAATACTTGTATTAAGTATTGTAAATAATCAGGGGATGGTTTAAAGTATATGAGGGAAGAACTGGGCACGGTGATGCACACACCTGTAATCCCAGCACTTGGGAGGCTGAGGCAGGCAGATCACTAAGAGTTCAAGGCAAGGCTGGACTACATAGTGAGTTCAAGGCTCGTCTAGAATACACAGCAAGACCCTGTCTCAAAAAACCAAAATAAATACAAATTTAAAAAATAAAGTACATGAGAGGATACTTTTGTTAGTATAGTTCATTTCAGGGCGGCCAGGACTACAAAGTCCAGGCTGACCTTGAACTAAAGATGAATCTGCTGCCCCAGCCTCCTGAGTGCTGGGATTACAGGGGTGCAAAACCACGCCTGATGAGGTTTCTTCCTGGTTTGGTTTCTGTTTTTTTTTTTCTATATAGATATTGATTCTTCCAGCCCTTGACAGGATTATTCTTTCCCCCATATATTGTAATGAGCCTGTTTGTGGAGTCTGTTCTGTTCCATTGTCCTGTTTTCTGTCTGTGCTGTAGTCGAAGGTTTATCCTGTAGTACATGCATATAATGCATTTCTTCCTCTTGAGAATTATCTTGGCAATTCTGGACCCTGTGACTTTCCCATATATTTGAGGGTCAGCTATCACTTTTCAAAAATAAACCTCTGGTTTTTCATTAGGATGGTATTGAATCTGTAGGTCAGTTTGGGAAGAACATGCATGAGTGCAGTACTGCATTGCCAATTTGGTGTACATGGTGTATCTTCCAGTATTGTTTTACTCACTTGCTTTTTCTCAGTAATGTATATGGTTTTATACAAAGAAGTCTTGAAATGTATAGAGTCCACCAAAACAAATGCATACACACTTCAAAAAAAGAAAAAAATAGTAGTGTTTTTAAAAAACAACAGATGTTACCCTCATTTGGGGGACCTTAGAGGATATTGATTCTTAAGTGTTTCATTTTTTTGGATGCTACTGTGAAAGGTGGTGTTTCCCTGATTTCTCTCTTAGTGAGTTTTTCACTCTTGAACAGGAACTTTATTACTTTTTGAGTGTTGACTTTATATCCAGCTACGATACTGAATTTGTGTATTAAGTCTAGCAGTCTTTTAGTGGAGTTTTTGAGTTTTCTATGTAGTGGAGTTTTAGTGGAGTTTTCGATGTAGAGTATTCACATAGTTTTCTATGTAGAGTTTAGTGGAGTTTTCTACGTATAGTATCATGTCATTCGCAAATAATGATGCTTTAATTTCTTCCTTTCCTTTCGTTACTCCTTTTCTTTCTCTTGTCTAATTGCTGTAATTAAAGTTCCCAGAACAGTGCTGAATAAGAGTGGCTACAGGACATCCTTGGCTTGTTCCTGATTTTAGAGTGAAAGCTTTGAGTTTTTGTCCATTTAATATTATGTTGGCTGTTGGTCTGTTCTAAGTGGCTTTTGTCAGATTGAGATAAAGACCATCTACCTATCCCAGTTTTCTGTAGAGTTTTGTCATGAATGGTTGCTGGACTTTGTCAAAAGCTTTTTCTGTGTCTGTTGAGATGATCATATGATTTTTGTCCTTAGCTCTGTTAATGTGTTTACTGATTTACATATGTTGAACCATCCCTGCATCCCTGGAATGAATCCTGCTTGGTCATGGGGTATGATTTGGAGCATTCTGTTTGCCAGTATCTTAATGAGGATTTTTGCATCTACGTTCATTGGGGAGATTAGTCTGTAGTTCTCTTTCCTAATTGAGTTCCTTTCTGGTTTTGGTATTAGGGTAATGATTGCTTTCAGGAATGAATTTGAGAGTATTGCTTCACTTTCAATTTCACAAAAGAGTTTGGAATTAGTAGTATTTAGTCTTCTCTAAATTTCTTGAAGAAGTCAGCAGTGAATCTGCCAGGGCCTATGCTTTTGTTTTTTGTAGGTTGTTAATTACATATTTGATTTCATTGATTGATATTGATTTATTTAGGATTTTTATATCTTCTTGATCCAGCTTTGGTAATTCATCTGTACCTAGGAATCTGCCCCCTTTTTTTTCCATTTTCCATCTTACTAGAATTCAAATTCTCAAAGTAGGTATAGATGATCTTATGATTTTTCTACAGGGTTTGTTGTGATTTCACCCTTTTTATTCCTAAGTATGTGGATTTGAATCTTTCCCTTGTTTTGATAAGGTTGGCTAAAGGACCGTCCTTTTTTTTCTTAGTCTTCAGTGCACTAATTTCTGCTCTGATCTTTATTATTTCCTCCCTTACATGAGCTCTGGGCTTGGCCTGCTCTTCTTTTCTAGAAGTTTGAGATTCAGTATTAAGTTCTTTACTTGAGCTTCCTCTGTTTTCCTGATTCACTGCTATAAATTTCTCATAGGACTGCTTTCATTGTGTCCCGTAAGTTCCAGTATGTTGTATTGTCATTATCGTTTAACTGTAGAAACTTTAATTTCTTCTTTAATTTCTCTTGTGACCCATAGATTGTTCAGGAAGGTGTTATTTCCATGTGTTTTTGAAGTTCTTAAGGCTTCTTTTGTCATTTTGTCCAATTTCATTGCAGTATAGTCATACAGTGTGCATGGGAAAATTTCAGTTTCTTTGCATTTACTTAATTAAGCATGTTCTGTGAGCTAGTGTAAGGTCTATTTTGGATAACATCCTATGTGCAGCTAAGAAGAATGTGTAGTCTGATGTTGTGAGGTGGAACACTGTTGACATCTACTAAGTCCATTTGTTCAAAAGTTTGGTTCAGTTCTAATATTTCATTGTTGATTTTTTTTGTCTAGTTGGTCTGTTTGTGACCTAGGATATTGAGATCCCCCAATACAATCAATTGCTACTTAATTTTTTTGTGTCCGCTAATATTTGTTTTTATATAGTTGGGTATATTGATATTTGTTGCATATATGATTGCATATATATTTATGATTATCTCTTCCTCTTGAATTGTTCCCGTTATAAGTATATAGTGACCGTCTTGGTTTCTCTTAATCAGTCTTGGCTTGAAATTCATGTTGTCTGCAAATAGAATAGCTACCCCTGCTTTTTTCCAGGTTCCTGTCACATGCAGTATTGTTTTCCATCCTCTGATTTTCAATCTATGAATTTCTTTTCAAATTAAATGTGTTTCTTATATGCAGCATATTGTTGAATTATGCTTCTTGATTCATTCTGCCAGCCTGTGTCTTGATTAGTGAGTTGAGGCCATTAACATTTGATGATTATAACTTATGTATTGAGTTATCCTTGTCGTGTTATTTTTCTGGTATTGACTCTCCGCTTTTTTCCTTGCTTGGTGGATTCTTTCTGTTGGAGTTCATGGAGTTGTAGTCCTTGTTATCTCTTTCTAGAGTGACCTTTAGAACATTTTGGAGTGCTGGTTTGGTGGTCATGAATTTCCTCAGGTGTTCTTTGTCGTGGAAGTATCTTACTTCTCCATCAATTTCGAAAGGTAAGTTTTTTGGTGTATATCAATCCGGGCTGAAGGTTGTTTTCCTTGATAGCTTGAAATACTTCACTCCAGGCTCTCCTTGACTTGAGGATTTGTGTTGAGAAATCAGCTGTGATTCTGATGGGATTTCCCTTATAGGTAATTTGTTTCTTTTCCCTAACAGCTTTTAATATTCTGTTTCTTTTGTTAAATTTCTGTGATACTGTTTTTGCTTTCATTGTGGTTTTCAGTTTATACAGTATTGGTTGCAGTGAAGGATTACTGTCTTCTAGTTGAGTTAACCTTTTTATGATAAAACATTTCTTATTTTTAGTTAAACTTCTTGTCTTTAAGTCTGTTTGGTAAAATGAAAGTAAACTTTTACTTTCTTCTTTTCCGTGTGGTGGTGAGAATTGAACCTAGGGCTCTCTGGATGCCAGGCAAATGCTCCACATCCCAGCCCAACTTTTTTTTCTTTGTTGGAGACAGGGTCTCTCCTTGTGTAGTTCAGGTTGACCTTGAACTCACTTTGTAGTCCCGGGCTGGCTTAACCCCTGGCACTTCCTACCTCAGCCTCCTGAGTGCTGAATTACAGGTGTGCGCCACCATGCCAGCAGCTATTTGGGGCGAGGTTCTAGAGAGTGAACACGAGGTTCTGCACGTGCTAGGCAAACACTGTCTCACGGCGCTACAGCTCCACAAGAATTTTTGGCTAGGCTTTGCATTGGAAATTCTTCTGTTTTTCTACTTGCAGTCTTTCAGTGCCCTTATGTTTAAGGTATTCCTCTTGCAAGTAGCATATAATTATTTCTACTCCAAACTGAGAGTCATTGGAGTGTTTCATCCATGAACATTTAATGTAATTATTTGGATCTCATCTACCTATTATTGTTTTATTGTACTATTTGTTTTATACAATCAGTATTCTTTCAGAATTTACACATACACACCTTTTTCAGTGCTATTCCTGCATTTCTACCTGGGATTATTTTTCTTCAAGTAGCTCCTTTTGGAACTTCTTTAAGTGTGTAAGACTCTTTGCAGTAAATTTTCTGTTTTTGTTGGTTGGAAAACATCTTTCACTGTTTTTCATTTTTACGCTGAGTATAGATTTATAAATTGAGGTTATTTTTGTTCCTAATTTATACCATTCAGTTCTTTCTGGATCCATGGTTTCTGTCAGGCATTAGGTGTTAGTTTTCATATTTAGGTACTAACCACCCTTATTTGAATATGATGTCTTTTTTCCCCCTTGAACCTCTATAAGATTTTCTCTTTGGTTTTCATCAATTTTATATCATAATCCTACGTGGCCACGCAGTTTTCTTTCTTTATTCTGCTTGGTATATGTAAAGCCTTCTTTTTGAAATCAGCTGACCCACATTTGCAGCACTCCCCTTGCCTCAACCTTCTGAGTCTGGAATGACAGGCAAGTGCCACCAAACCTGGCAGTAGAGCTTCCTAAATTATTGCTTCATGTTTTTCATCTATTTTGGAAAATTTGGCCACTCTCTTAATGCATCTGTCTCATTTTTTATGTAATTTTGGTGGCTCCCATGTATGATTTTTTTCCTGTGACCTAGATCTTTGCTAATTTTCTAATCTTATTTTCTCTTAATTTTATATCTGCTTTGATCTTTAATCTAGATATACCTGTATTTTCTAACTGGCTGGCTTTTTTTTTGAGGGAGTCTTACTGGGAATTGAACTCAGGGGCACTAGAACTCAGCTACATTTTCAGCCATTTTTATTTCTTTATTTTGATACAAGGTTTTGCTAAGTTGCCCAATCTGGCCTTGAATTTGGCGATCTTTCTCCCTCAGCATCCCAAGTAGCTAGTAGGATTACAGTTGTGTGCCACCTATTATGTGCCAACCCTATTACATCTGTTAAATGTGTAATTTTCATTACTGTGGGGTTTTTTTTATTCTTAAAATTTTTAATTTCATTTTAAAGATAATCAAATCCAACAAAACAGAATAAAGCCAACCAAAACAAAGCAGCAAAATTGGTACAGAACTTCAAAGCAGGATACTCGGAAAATAATAGCTACCATAGTGGGGGGTTTTTTGCTGCTGTTTTTTTTTTTTTTTTTTTTTATTGGTACCGGGGATCGAACTCACAACTGCACACTTGCAAGGCAGGCGATTATGCCGCTGAGCTAAATCCTCAGCCCCCCATAGTGTATCTTGTTATCTTCACATTAGTTGTCCATTCCGTCAGGAATAGCAAAATCAAATGAAAACAAAACAATAAAATCAAAACAGAACATTGAATAAAGCAAACAATCAGAACAAAACAAAACAGAACAATATGGGACTTAAAAGACAGAAGGAAATCTCCCGTATTTGCTATACTGCATACTGTCATCCTTCTAAGACATGCTCAGACTGCAGGCTGCAGGCCTGCAAAATCAAACAAACCATACAAGCGTTCAATTGATTTTTGTGCCTCAGTGGCTATCAACTCAGCCTGTCCTCTGAACCAGCCGGTTGCTGGGGTGGTGGTGTGTTTAGGGTTGATTCTCAGTCCAAGCACCGGCTCACGAGACATGCTGACTTTCTCTCCCTGGACCTGCACGGCTTACCAGAAAGGCTGGCTGGTTGGTTCCTTGTCTGGCTCCTCCCAGTCCCAGCTTGGTAGATTCTCGGGAGGCCCTGACTTTTCTCTTTCTCATTATTGCTGTGTTTTGTGATTCTAGAATTTGCATTTGCTTTATAGAGTTCAACTATAGTTTACCTAATTCAGATAGGTAATTTTCTTGAATCCATCTTTTTCCTCATGATTTTTAGTCATCTTTTCTCTTTTTTAGTATGCCTGGTAATTTTCAGTGAGTATCATGTATGGAAAAATATAGGAGGCTCTGAGTGGTATTATTTCCTTCAAAGGGGGTTTAATATTTCTGTAGGCATCCTCTTTGTCCAGCTGTGGTGGTCTAGTTCCTATTTGCATTTCTCCAAAGGTGTAGCTCTCAAAGGTTTGAAAGTGTATTAGGGACAGGTCTGTTAAAGCTGCTCTTCCTGATCTGTTTGTCTGCCAAAATTTCTGCTTGTTCACATTTTCACTGTTAGGAGGTTTTTTGTAGGTTCTTCATCCCCAGTCACATATGTGCAATTTAGGAATTAGCAAATGCCTAGAGAGCAAATCTTGCAGGTTGGGTTCCCTTTTTTGTGGGATTTTATTCCATTTAAGACTGCTTTGGTAGCATTGGCCTCGTTTTTGTTTTCCTAGACAGTGAAACTGCTACAACGTATAGGCTACTTCCTGTATGGCACCTTAAGATAACAAACCATCAAGTGTTAGGGATACAGCATATGGGGAACCAGCTTATTTCAGGGTACTTACCTTTCCTTTTCAGTCCTGGCCGTCAGGTTGTTCTCTAACACTCAGGCCGTCTTCTGCTTGCTTGCTTATTTTTGGCATTTTACCAGCTTGCGAATTGCTCCCAGAGGGAAGGTCAGCCTGACACCCTCTGCAGGTCTGGAGCTGGAGGTCTAGGTCTAGAGTCCTGTATAGTCTGACCCTGACCAGCTTTCCCGGCTTCGCCTCTACATAGCCAATCTGTTTTGTATACCCTGTGCTCATCCTTGAGTTTCTCCTTCCTCCTTAAATCCTCTCTCCATTCCTCCCCAAACCCTCATGGTTCAGCTTCTACTCTGACTTCTGGTGCATGACCCACAGATTGCTCTGCTTTGAGTTCACAGCACCAGCTAATTGACCGTGGTTATACCAACTTCTGTTACATTATAGAAAACACTCCACATTTTGCTTCTGTCCAGTCAGGTGAGGCCAGGGACTTTGTGGTATACTGCTGTGTACCCACTTGGGCTGCATGTCTTGCAGAGGAAAGCATCTTCTGCCAGTATAGAATCTGACCAAACGGTGGCGACTGGACAGCAAGAAGCTTTGAAAAGGAAACAGGAAAGCGTGAAAGCTATTCTGCAAGCGTATCGCTTTACAGGTACAGTGGTTCTCCCAGCTGATTCATCTGGGACTCTGTCTTTAGTCAGTTACAGTGGCTACACTGGGCTGACTTCCTAAGAATTTCTTTTGCACCCCTTACCCACATGCTACACACAGAACTGGCGCGCGGTTTGTAGGCATGCCTTCCCGGGAAGTTGGGCCCCTCCGCGCAGCAGTCCGTTGGTGGGTGGCTTACACCATTCCTTTTAGCAACTCAGCATGTGCTAGACTCCACCGGACCTTCCCTTGCTGTTGGCCTGCTTTGTGTTACTGTACTGTATGGAAAAATATAGGAGGCTCTGAGGACAATTATGAAAAACTGGGTAAAATAGAACTCCTCAAATCCCTGTTTCAGGGTACACAGGAATGTATTCCACTTGATGCCACAGGAGGACTGTGGGAAGAACTGGGGCTGTCACAAGTTGACACTCAGGCAGAAAGAGGATGGGTATCCTGAAATTGTCACAGTTTTTTTCTGTAATAACTTGATATTTAGAGTTTCCGTTCCTACTATCCTTCCATTTGTTTGTTTGTTTGTTTGTTTGTTTGTTTTGCAGAGGAGGCCAGATAGGGCCTTGCTGTATGGTTTAGGCTGGTGTTGAATTCATTATGTAGCCCAGGCTGGCCTTAAATTCATAGTGATCCTCCTGCCTCAGCCTCCTGACTGCTGAGATTACAGGTGTGCGCCTAAGTCAAGAGGAAGCACCCTGTACTCATTCAAGAAGCATCATGCCTCTATGCCAGGCCTTGTATGAGCTGCTGGGGTGCTTGGGTGAGTTAGGTGCCTGTGCCTGGCATCTGTTGAGAGGTATCATCTTACCCTTTGCCTCAGGGCTCAGTGGAAAACTGACCGGCCGCGGGGTGTGTGTCTGCATCAGCACTGCTTTTGAGGGGAACCTACTGGATTCCTACTTTGTGGACCTTGTCATACAGAAACCACTCCGGATTCGCCACCATTCTATTCCAGTCTTCATTCCGCTAGAAAAGATAGCTGCAAAATACCTACAGACTGATATTCAGCACTTCCTGTTCAGTCTGTGTGAGTCCCTAAATGCTTACTCTGGGCGGAAGTACCAGGCAGATCGACTTCAGGTATTTATCTAGGCTCTTGTTATGCTTCATTCTGTAGGCCCAAGGCAGACTCAGAAGGAAAAGAGGCACACATTTGCTTTCTGTAATTTAAATTTCTTGTGTTGGTGTGGAGGGGTAGTGCTGGGGCTTGAACACATAGGCAAGCACTCCTGCTGAGCTACATCCCTAGCATCCAGACGCCCTCTCTGAAATGGGGTTCTGGCTGAGATTACAGGTGCCCATTACGGTGTCTGGCTCCATTTTTTTTAAAGGTAGCACTAGGGGGTCAAACTCAGGGGCTCTAAGACTGAGCTACATTCCCAGCCCTTTCTGAGACAGTGTTGCTGAATTGCCCAAACTGGCCCCCAGCTTGTGGTCCTCCTGTCTTAAGGCTCATGCGCCACCATCCCCGGTTTAGTTATTTGCACATTGGTCCTGTATTCAGGCCTTTTTCTGTCCCCCATTTATTTCTGAAATACAACTAAAGGACTACCTCTGGGCAGGTATGTTTGAAGTGTCACAGCCACTTTGGATTGCCTGTGGAGTGACAGTCATTCTGTGCTTGGTCTGTCTCTCGCCCCTCAGAGTGAGTTTGCAGCCTTTTTGACTGGACCCTTGCAGAGAAACTCCCTGTGCAACTTGCTGTCGTTCACTTACAAAGTGGATCTGATGGGTCAGTGCTCCTCGTTCTGTGCCAGATTGCTGTACGAGGACCTCACTGGGACTCTCCCAACTGACGTCACTGTCACACACCAAGGTAAGAGGAAGGATGCCTAGGCAGAGAGGTCCGGAACACGCCCTGCTTTCGGCAGCTTGAGCAAAGCAGGTAAGTAGAATCTATTAAGTGGACCCTGTGACGTTTTCTGCAGTGTATAGACAATAAATTTACTCATTAATGTACAGATTCTTTTGTTTCTGCCAGTGTTTCCTTTCCTCCTTGTAAATGGTAAACAGTCCTAGTCCCCTGCCTCTACCATGTTCTTTCAGTTTAGATTTGTTTTTATGGGACATCGCCTGGTGAAGGACAGCTAAGGCTGAGTCATAGGCTTATTCTGCATTCGAGCCAGATAGACATTACACGTCAGGATACACTTAGCTCGCTAGAGTCTGTTTTCCAAATGGGAATTTTTCAGGGCTGGCCAAGAGGACATTTTTGTGTGTGAACTTCTTTTAATTAAATGTCATACAACATTGACAATTATGAAAAACTGGGTAAAATGTTCTTAGGAGCCAGGTTTCTCTGGGTAGAGTCTGTGTTAAGTCTCTGGTCTCAAAATTGTATCGATCCTCTAAGGGGCAGCCTCTCTTCAGTCTAGAGAAGAAAAGGTTCTGTGAGTGAGATCTAGGTGCTCATTCCTCCCACTGCACTAAGATGAATAGAATCTCTCTTTTAGGGATAGAAGCATTGTCCGCTTCGTGGGAAGAGCAGCGGGCAGCCCATGAAGCTTTGTTCCGCACAAAGCCCCTACATCGGGTGTTTGCTGCATTTGCCAGAGAAGAGGAGCTGGGTTTGAGTGTGGCCTCCTGACGGGCTGTTTGTGGGCCCAGCCCAGAGCTGAGAGGCCCACGCTCTGTAGGCCCCAGCCCTGCTATGGGAACACCTGCTGCTTCATCAGGATGACGAGGAGTAAGTCTGAATCCATAGACACTGAAATTGTGGAGTTTCTATGACTTCCTGGTCACTTGTAATAATGCTCAAAATCATGTGTTCTGAGGTACTTATTTATCATGTATCTTAGCTGAAAAGCTGAATGGGTTGTAGCCAGTAGCAGATATTCAATGAAAGACTGAAGGAAATTTCCATTGTTTATGAGAGTTTTGAATAATTCTGCCCTATTTTCCTAGGACTTTTGACAAGGAAGTTCTTAGAACAGTTGGTTCATGATTATGTAGGTGACGTACTTAAATGCATTTAATCTTTGGTTTAGATCCATGTATATTCTAGGCTACTTTTTTTATAAAGATTGTAGTATGATAGAATTCTGTTGGTTAAAATAAAAGCTAAGTGTATGGAGTCACTTTAAGAACGTGCGATTGGAAATCCGCCCAGAAATTCAGTCATTGTCGAGGAGGGCAGCAGGCCCTGCTGCACCCTCCAGCCATGACCCTGAGCCTTCACCCTACCTTCTCGGCCTGTTAATGCGCTGTTGCTTTGTGAGCCTGCAGGGTGCTGCCAGTTCGGACAGCTGTGAAAACTGGCAGATCATGTCCTCCCCACAATTCCTGTTCCTTCTTTGCCCACTCTCAGCTAGGGGGCATTGCTGCCCCTGGCCCGGCACTAGACAGACTTCACTCAAACATGGCGGGTTCTAGATCGAGACCCCAGGCTCATGAGGCCCTGGTATGTGCGGGCGTCCCAGCTAACTCTGGGCAGTAGATCGGCTTGGCTGCCCGTTAGAAGCTGCAGCTTAAGAAAGGTAAGCTCTCCCATAGAATTTCCACAATGATCCCACTGAAGTTGAGTAAAGCTTTTAATAAAACAGTCTTGTTCTTTGTCAATACCTGTAAATTCTCTTTGAAAGCAGTAGCAAAGGCGACTGTAGCAAGAGCTCAAAAGGCAAGGCAATATTGGAAAGTGTTTTTAACAGGTTAAAAATATAAATGTAGATCTGTTTATATAATTTTCTTTCAGAAATAACCCCCCTCCCCCCACCAGGTGAAAGGAAATATTGCACTTTCTGCTCTCATAAGGTGACAGGGTTCCAGAGAACCTTTCAAGATTATCAGGACAAGGGCCACTCCACCTACCTGGGACCACTCGGGGAGACAGCCAGGTCTCCAGGGGAGCTCCCGCTGGGAGCATAGCACCCTCCAGCAGTGCCTGGCCCCGCCAAGCAGAGCTCCCTACCTGCTCCCACCACGGCCCCACTGCTGCTCACAGTGGCCATGGCCTGGCCGGGGGAGGGAGGCCTGAGTGGGAACGAGGGCTCTGGCAGTGCCATCCTAAGACTTCTACTGTGGGGGCTGCAGGCACACTGAGGACTAGCGTGGCCGCCCTCAGAGCTCACGCATCCACAGACAGACAAAGGCTTGAGATTCTTACCCTAAAGTCTACGGAGTGTGCGAGCATCGGGACTGGGTCTTTGCCCTCCCCCCATGCCTTTTTTCACTTCCAAAAAATAGATTCCCTTCCCGTGGGGCCAGGGGCAGTTCAGGAACTGTCCACCACCTGGTGGGGCAGTGTGATGGAGGCGCCGTTGGGGAAGGCTGGCGGCCTGTC
Organism: Dolichotis patagonum; assembly: GCA_004027295.1. Taxonomy (NCBI): domain Eukaryota; kingdom Metazoa; phylum Chordata; class Mammalia; order Rodentia; family Caviidae; genus Dolichotis; species Dolichotis patagonum. The sequence continues at coordinate 49,662 of PVJX010002534.1, read as the reverse complement.
TCGTCCCTTCAGGAAAAAGGTCAGCAGCTCTCCCTTCCCTTTCACAAAGATGGGCCCGCGCCTCACAAAGCGGAAGCCGTACTCTCGCAGGATGATCTGTGTCTCTTCCACCACCTGCACACGAAGAACACAGTGAGGGCGCCTGGATCAAGGAGGGAGCCTGGGCTGCCAGCACAGGGGCACCATCCTGAACCCCCAGGGTGACTGCTTCAGAGCCGTCCACTCCCCACTGCCCATGTGAGGCAGCTGCCCCATTGCTGTCCTGACCCCACGTCCACTTCGTGGAGCTTTCCTGGCAGGCCCAGCTGATGGGGACGGGTTGCTTCAGGAAAGCTACTGTTGACAAAATGTCAGAAACTCCCGTCTTGGGCCGCTGTGCTGTGGCCAGAGGCAGTAATGCACAGGAGAGCACGGGCTTTTCCGCTGCCTCATCCCTGCGTCTGAAGGCATGCAGCTCTGTTGCTGGACATACCTGAATGTTGCCCATCACCCCTGTGGACTCCATTCTGCTGGCCACGTTGACTGTGTTGCCCCAGATGTCGTAGTGTGGCTTCCGGGCTCCAATGACCCCAGCCAGAACCCCTCCTTTGTTCATGCCTGGGGTGGGAGGCATCAGGTTCAGCACAGCCACACAGCACCCGCTGACCCTCAGAGGTGACTGCTCCACTTTAGTCTGTTCCCTGACTGTACCACAGAGCCGGTTCTGTAGCACCCCATGTCCCTCGTTCAGATAGCTCTCAGCTACCAGAAGGAGGTCATGTCTGTGTACCTGTCCCCACTGAGTCCTTAGCAAATGTCAGCTGCCCTGCTATGCTGGCTGACTTACTCAAAGTGGCAGTGAGCAGCTTCTCTGACACACCTGAGTACTTCAAGTTCCCGCAGCCTCACCTCGAAGGAGCGGATCTGACACCCCAGCAGGAAGCAGCAGGTGATGCTGACTCTCAAAATGGCAGGAGCAAAGCCCTGAGCAGGCACTGGACCTTGGGAAGTCGGGCAGCAGACTGCCTGGCCGGGTTCAGCGGGAAGGCTGGGCTGTCACTAAGCACTAGGGCCAGGTCCAGCAGGACTTTTCATCCCTCGGGTTTCTGATGGGACACCTCAAGATGACCTTGGGTCTCCACCCGCTGTGTGTGAGGCCACCTCTCCCCACCCAGGCGCCTCCACGTCTTCTGGAACCTCTGGTCTCTCCTGCTGTCTCGGCACCAGCGAGCGTGGTGGGGCACGCAGCCTGGACTGCTTACCGATGCGCAGCATGAAGTTGTTGAAGGACTGATTGTTGATGTTTGTAAGTGTGTCCTTCATGGCGAGTGCGAAGTCGGCCAGGTCAGCCAGGTGCTGCCAGCGCTCCCTGTCGGACTTCTCCTCCTGTACTGGGCGGTGGTCAAAGCATCAGGAGCTGCCCGGGCTGCAGCCGAGCCGCCTCCTTACCTGCCGCTCATCCCGGGGTGTTCCTACACCTAGCGGTAAGCGGCCCGCAACCACTCTAGTTCCAGTGCGGTGCTAGGTGAAGAAATCCCCCAGGTGCCTCTGGCAGGCCTAGGGCAGCCTGGGCTGTGGCGATGGGGCAGACGCAGCCTGTCCAGCTCGGCTGTGGCCTGCTGGCCGTGTGCCTGACCATGGAACGCCTCTTTCCCAGTCAGCTAGGCTTCAGACTTCGTGTAGTTTTCGTTGTTTGGATTCAAGTAGCTCATAGACCCTTGAGGCCCTTGCCCTATTTTTTAACCGCACCCAGAAGTGGGAAATAAGCCATGGGGGCCTGGTGCCAAGCACTGCCATTATGGGACAACTGTCAAGGTGTAAAGCAAGGTGGCAACAGTGCATAGCTCAGTTCCCATCATTCTGGGAGCTAATCAGACTAGCTCAGCATTACCTTAGCAAAGGGACAGGCTGCAGCAGCCAGCGAGCTCCCAGGGCTTCCTGCTCAGTTTCTGTTGTGGGAATGCCCTGGTTTCCCCCAGCCTCATCGAAGTATGCACTGTGCACAGGCCCTCTCTGGCCTGCCCTGCACAGTGATGGGGGCTGTCTGCGCTGTGGTTTCTCTCCTGACGTGAGGTGTCTGTGTGGCCTGTGCTGTTTTTATGTGTCTTGGAGCCCTTTGCGAGACAGCACAAGGTAACTTCTCGTTCACTCATGTCATTTCTTATTCCCACTTACTGCCTTCCTGTCTCACCCCCCAGGTAGAATCCTGACTCCTCTCCCGCCCTGTACCTTGCTGGAGCTGGTAAAGCCATTGGTGTTAACATCTGGGGTGACTCCTGAAGCGGCCATGTAGGTGCTGCCAATGGTTTTGATCTTGGTGATGACCCGGAATTTGGGGTTGTCCAGGAGCTGAGGCCAGGGTTAAGCAAAGAGGGTTGTCAGTAGGGTCAAGGAGAAGCGCGAGTCAGCTAACAGCTGTGTCCACTTATGACCCCACAGAGCACCCACGAGGCGCTTTCTTAGCATTATTTACACCCACCTGCCACATGGTCCTTGCCTAACTTCCTGAGGCTCAGTTTCCACAGCCTTAAAACTGCCAGCTCTCCCGGGTAACCTAGCGTGTATGTAAGGGCATCTCCCCTGGTGTACAGAGACTGGCTGCGTTTGAGGCTAGGAGGAACCCTGGCACCCGAGGGTCTTGCCCGCCAGGCCTTATCCTGTGATTCCCAGGCCCCCACACACCCCTCGGGGCGAGCAGTTCTGTGTGGCTGCACAAGCACCACGGTGACAGACGGTACAGTCACTGACTCCTCTGACTTCTGTCCTGAGAGGTGACCTAAGCTAAGTTACTCGGGGCAGGAGGGCACTCACAGAGTCGAAGTCGGAGATGATCTCATTGAGGAAGCGCAGACACTCGATCCCGCCGTTGTTAATGCTCTCCTCCGTGTAGAAGTCAGCGAAGTTGGGCAGCGAGGCAAACATGACACCGATCTCGTCATAGGACTGGCTGTACAGCTCCTGGGAAGAGGCAGGCGCCCGTGTGCTCTCCCCGCACACGGTGCACGCCCTCGGACCCAGACTGCTCCGATTATCCCGGCTTTGACTACAGAATAGCTCATCACAACTCGGGGTAATGGAAAACAGCCCCCCAAGCTCTACGAGCAGCCCAGCTCTGAGGGGAGGGCTCAGGGGAGCGGGTAGCCCACGCTGCTCTCAGGTCACCAGCAGAAGCAGGGTCAGACCCCGTCCTCTGGGGGGCCGCAGGGCTGTGCTGCATGAGCAGGGTCTAGAGTGTCCTCCACCGAGGCCCAGGGACTTTCCTCCTGCTAGTGCTGCTACCCAGGGCAGCCTGTAGGGCTCTCCCCTCACCTCGTCTCTCTTCTTGGACCCAAGGAAATGCCGGGCAACATGCTCAGGCAACATGTTGGTGACCAAGGCCTCATTCCAACGCCGCATCTCATACACACGTTCCTTCTGGTCATGGACCTCGATTTTCCACAAGAACAGTGTCCGGGCCAGCTTTTCCACCTGCAGAATCAGGCAAGGCAAGGTGTGTGCCCCAAGCTGGCAGTTGAAGGAAAGGTGAAGGATGGGACTTAAGTGGAGGCTCTACCTGCAAAAAACTGAAGGTGTATGAGTGACAAAGAAAACCCCAGGGGATTTGCAGCCCACAGCACGTGAGCCCAGCCTCTGACTACACCTGAGAGGCAGGAGGTGCCTGCATGTGTGAGGAGCCTCGTTTTAGCCCCAAGCCGGGGTGGGGTGGAGCGGGGTGGGGCGGGGCGGGGCGGGGCGGGACGGCCAGGGTCTCCCAGCCCCAGGGTCAGGCCCCATTTCCACAGCTCCCTTTGGCTGGGGCGTGGCTCCAGAAGGCTGTGCTGCTCCAGGGACGCCACCGGGTGGCGCCCAAGCTAACGTGGAGTCCTCCCCTTCTCGGTTTATAAACCAGGAAAGCTTCCTCAGCTCCCTCCCCTTTCTGCCGGCCTGGTGTGCCTTCCCTCCTTCCACTGCAGGCCCGAGATAGACTTATCCAAGCTCTTGTGCCGGCAAGGCTGCCCCCAGCCTCCATACTTCCTTCAGGGTCCCAGAGGAGGAAAAGCGTAAGTGTTTCCCTTGCTTCCTGAGAAGAACCCAGACAAGGCACTGGGTGGCCCAGCGCCCATACCACGCTGAGATGAGAAAGGGACACCGGGGCCCTCAGACCTGCGCTGCCTGGGAGACCCTGGACGGTTTGAGGGTGGGGGTACAGGCACTCACGTGGCGGGAGAAGTAGTAAAAGCTCAGCATCATGATGACTATCATCGCTGTCATCGAGTACTTCGACGGCACGAGGGGCAGCCTGCCAGCAGACAGGAAGTGACTGGAAGAGCCCCCGGGGTGCCCTCCCCCTACCCTGTTAAGGCCCCTTCACATCAAGTCCAGATTCCCTGGAAGCAGGAGGGCTTTCTAGGCTCCTAGACAGCCAGCCTCAGCCACCTGGAGTGCTCATCAGGGTGGACTCCCAGACACTCAGCCACCACTGTACGACCTGGCTGACCCCAGAAGTGGACACCAGCACACAGGATGTGAAGAAAGGGGACCCAGCATCAGCATGGTGGGGTTCACAGGGATTAAGGCACAACCTTAACATGGCTTTATCCCTGGCTCTGTGTGGCACTGTAGTGAGTCTGGTGCTGTATGTATTCTACTGGGTGAATACACCATAATCCATCTGTTTCATGCTGTCGCTTGGGTTTCCATTTGGCAAGTGTGTTTTGTAAACAATAGTAGGATGAATGGTCTTGCACACCTTCCCCAGGCGGAAATGTTTGCGTGAATTTCTCTAAGGTTTGCATACGTAGGAGTGAAACTGCTGGGTCACAGGACCGTTTTCAGCTTTACTAAAATAACCCCAAATTGTTTCCAGAAGTGGTTCTGCCAGGTTATACTGCCACCGTGTGTGCATAAGCTGACATTAAACTTGATCTCAGATTTTTACATTTTTGCTAGTGTATTATGATTTTAATGGCATCCGAGTATCTGAATGCCTTTAGCGAAAGGCCTATTTGATTCTTTTACCCCACGCTCCACTGAATAATGCTTTTGTAAGAAAACTTACTTGAAGGTCTGTTCAGTGACTGAATCATAAAACGCTAAACTTAAGTATGAGAACCTCTTCGACTCTGAAAGGCTGACCGCCTCTGAGCCCCAAGAGAACGACCGATGGCACGAAACAGATCTCCCCTAGTGTGACTTCTTCCTCCTCGGCTCACCTGGCGGCCTCGGCCTGCCCCACCCACACTGCTCTGCTCTCCAACGTGGCTGTGTTCGGTGCAGGAAGCCCCAGACTGGGGTCCGCACTAGAACCGCTCTCCCGGCACCCCAGCCCCCGGACAAACCCGCCCGCTCCGCAGGCTTCACATTCCGTCACGCGCCCTTACGGGCCGCGTTGCACCTCTAGAGGAAGGGCTGCAAGTGCAGCGCGGCCACAGCGGCCCTTACCTGTCTGTGCCATTGAGCCCCAGGGTAGGGGGTCCCCGCACCGCCTCTGAGGCCACCCTGGGAGGAGGAGAGTGCACTCAGGCCACGCCCTGCCAACCGGCACCCCCGGTTTTCAGCCACCATGATGGAGGGGACTATCACACGTCAGCCACCAGTGACGGCCCCGAGGCACAGAGGGTTTGGGGTGCTGGGAAGGAGGCCATGCAGGTCCCCGTCGGGTTCGCCTTACGCGTGCTCCTGAAAGCGCCTGCGGTCATAGTCGTCAAAGACGGGGCGCCAGGCGTGCAGGCTGACGGCGGCCGCGGCGCCCGCGACGAGCAGCATGAGCGTGAGCTTCACCATGTGGCTGACCTGCACCAGCATGATGGTGGCGATGAGGGCCAGCACGGCGATGTAGCTGTAATACTTGGGGTTCTCCAGGCAGCCGCCCTCCAGCTGCAGCTCCACCGTCCCATTGTGGGGTCCCGTGTAGTACTGGAGACAGCTGAGCTGGACGCCGGGACAGGGAGGGGACAGGGGCAGGCGACGTTAGATTCAGAGAGGGCCGCTCAGCTGTCGGCCCCGCCCCCGGCCTCAGGCTCTGCGCAGATAACCGAGCCAGCGGGCACCTCTGCCCCAGGACCCACGTGGCGGCGCTCATGCTCAGCAAGGTTGTTTTCACAGGGGCGCAGAGGCTAGACCTGCCCAGAGTCACGCAGTTAGCAGTGACAAAGTGACACCAGGAGCCAGCTTTTCAAGCTCACATCCAGCGGCAGCAGCTGTGGGGCCTCCGGTGCCCGCTCGGCTTCCCTGTGGCAACAGCCACGCTCGCCCAAGCGGGCGGGGAGCTCACCCCTCCCGGAGCCTGTTCACCAGCTGCGCTGCCAGGCAGCTGCTGCCACCGGTGGGCCTGTAACCGACTCAGACCTCTCCTGCAACTTTGAGCTCCTCATTTGGGGAAGGTCGGGGAATTCACCCTAGCATGTGCGGAATTCACACGCATCTGGCTTTTTACCCCTGGTTAGGTGACAGCCTGTCCAGGGGTCCTGCAGAGCACCCGAAAACCCTGCTGAGCAGTAGCCTGCAGACCTGGGCGCTCAGCTGCTCCCCGAGGCGGGCGCTGCACCCCTTGGTGTGGCTGGCCCTGGCGCTAACTCCCCCTTCCTGTCCCACTGATGGACAGCAGTGACACAGAGCATTGTCACTTACGACACGTGTCTCCCTGCTTTTATTCCTGTGCTTAAGTTGTTCAGAAAATGCAGCAAACAATCCAACACTGCCTTTTTAAGGACTTGCTTTTCCTTTGGTGACACTGGGAATGGAACCCTGGGCTTTGCACTGAGCTACATCCCCAGCCCTTTGTTTTTTTGTTTATCTCAAAATAAAAAGACTCGCTAAGTTGCCTGGGCTGGTGATCCACCTGTCTCAGCCTCCCAGAATGCTGAGATTACACGTGTGCCATCACGTCCCACTGAAAAAGGACTTTTGACGAGTGTGCACACGGCACTACCAAGGTGGGGGAGGCTGTGAGGCAAGAGAATCAACAATAGTTCCAAACACTCAGGGCGCAATGAAATTGTCAGAGCTGCTCTTCTGACCATGCACCTTCTCCCAGGAAAGCAGCTGGCTGCCTGGCTTCTCCAGGAGCACAGAGCAGAAGACAAAGGTGACTTTGCCTGCCCCCAGCCAGCACCTGTGCCCTGTGAAGCTGCCATCCCACCAGCCCGTCTTTGGGAAGGCCTGGCTTCTTCCAGAGGGGAAACAGGACTGTGCCCTGGATGATAAAGGATCACATCCTTGCCCCGTGACACCTAGCACCAGCCACACCGTGAGTCATGCTTCAGATGTGCCGAGTGCTTATCAGCACTGTGCCCTGTAAGCAGGGAAACAGGATGGAAACCTAGGACTCCGGCTTACAACTTCAACTTTAATTCATGACTGACGGCTGTGTGGCCTAGAGCCAGTGAGTGAACCTCTCTGAGCCTCAGTTCCTTCACGTGAAACTGCAGGAACCAATGCACCTAGCCCATGACTGCGTGCACTGAGCGCTGGAAGAGGGAGGAGCTCAAAGGACAAGAAGAGCCTTGGAATTTCCCCGGGCGACACGACCTTAGCTGACAGGTCATCCGGCTGGGAATCGAGGTGCCACCCTTCACCAGCCGATGCAGCAGCCCCGTTCCCGGTGGCCTCTGCAGCCCAGCAGGAGCTCACCATGTCCACGGTGTTCGCCATGACCAGAATGAAGATGGCCAGCATGGCCCAGGTGTTCCTGGCCCAGCGGGTCCGGTCGATCCAGGTTGAGAAGGCCACCAGCTTCTTAGGGAAGGCCTGGGAGGAAGGTCCGAGACAGCCGTGAGCCTGACAGCCCTCTGTCCCGCACGCATGGCTGCTGACGGCTCCGCTTGCTCTATGCTCTGGGCTGGCTCGCTGCAAGGTGGGTCCCCAGGAAACACGACAGAAGAGGCCACACAGAGGACGGAGTGCAGGGGTCTGGGAGCTCCCTGTCAGCCCTCCAGGGGTGCGCAGCGCCGTGGCCTCGGGTTGCGTCCCCTGGCACAGCAGACACTGACTGTCTGGGCACCCTGGGTGCCAACCCCAGGCAAGGGCAGGAAAACATTTTTGGGGCCATCTGTCTGCCTGGCCACTTGCCCGGCTCTTCCTGGGTCACTCCCCCGAAGTCCCCTGTTACCTAGAAAGCCACCTTTCGGATCGTTTTTCCTGAAACACTGCCTGTTCTCTGCCATTCTCACCCCAAGCCGCCTGGCCCCTCCGGCCTGCAGAACCCCGGTTCCAGGCTGGGCCCGTTCTGGCCCTCGCCCTCGGCACCCTCCGTCCTGACGGCCCCTCCCTGCGTGTGGCCGCTGTGGGTAGTGGATGGGTTTGTGGGCAGATGGACAGGAGGGTGACAGGATCTGACGGGAAGGGTCGCTCCGCCAGGCCCAGTCTCAGAAATGCGCTCCTCACCCGGGGAAAGATGGCGGCCATCGAGCACACGGTCAGGATCAGCAGCAGGATCTCCCCGGCCACAAAGGTCACGTAGTTTGTCATCAGCCTGTGGCATGGAGGAGATGAGTGGAGAACCCCCCATGGGGAGAGTGAGGAGGGGGAGAGCCTGGAGGGCACAGGGACAAGCGTGGCACAGCCCATGTGACACCAGGAGCTCAGGAGTCCACCATGCCAGCCTGGGAACATACCAGCGCCCTGGCTCTCATGTGTCAGGGACCCGGCCCAGTGGAAACGGAGGAAGGGATGTGACAGAGAAGGCACAGAGTGCAGGAGCTAGCAGACTGCCGCGCCATCCTTTCCACATGGAGCCGCAGTGGACAGGGTCCTTCCACACCGCCTTCTCCCATGTGTACCAAGGTCCACCATCCCAGCCCTCCCCTCACACCTCCACAGAAGCATGCTTCCCGGCCCCGGAAAGCCGCATGGCACGGACTCCAGTGTCCTCTTCAAGGTCACCTTCTATCCCCCCTTCAAATGTTTTCCCACTTGGCTTTCTGAATCTCTTCAGTTCCCGCTGTGTTCCATCTCCCATCTCCCGTGCAGCTCTGCCACCGTCCGGGCCCTGTGCAGACCCCTTCCTCCCCCTGTGGTCAGGCCCCAAGGCCTCTGTGCCCCTGGCGTGCGGTGACCCCCAGGGTGCAGCGCTGGCACGTCCTGCCCTGGCCTCAGGGTGCTGCTTCACTGCTGTGCAGCCTGTAGGCGTCTCATACCAGACACCGCCACAACCCAGCTCCTGGGCTTTGTCCGCCAGCACTCCTCTGCCTGTGCTCCCCGTCCTGGTCAGGGGCCTTCCCTTCCTGCCAGCATCTCAGGACACCCTGACTCCCTCACAACCAACCTGTCAGCAAATCCTGCCAGTTCTGTCTCCAGAAGGACCCATCCTTCCATCAATAAAATTCAGAATCCAACCACTTGCCCATCTTCTCTAACGTCAGCCTGGCCCAAGTCACCACATGGCTTGTCTGGGTCACTGTCATCACCTCCTACCCAGTCTCAGGGTGTCCACCCTTGTTTTCAACACAGGGGACCCTTCCACATTTGTTCCCTAGCCGGTGACTTCCCATTCAAGAGCTAGAGCCACCACTCTGCCACCCAGGTGCCAGCTCTCAGCCTGGCTCCTGCCACTCTCCCGGCAATGCCCCGTCCCAAGGCGAAGCCCCCATGCACCCCAGAGACCAGGCCCACGGCTCCTCGGCACCTCTGCTGACACCATGACTTTACGGGGGCGCCCCCGTCAGCAAGGCCTGCCCTGCCTGTCACCGCTGCCTTGCTTCCTTGCCTCCCCTTTACCTGCAGATTCAGAGGTAGATTCAGACCACTCCCTGCACACACTTGTGCCTAGCTTAACTCTGTGGGAATGTGAGTTTCCCAAGAGCAGGGGCTGTATGTTTTGTTTACTGCCACACTCCAGACCTTAATCTCCAGGCTCAGGGTAGACAAATACGTATTTGTACAATGCACGACTTTGACTCCCCACACCTTTTTGGTAGTGGGAATTGAACTGGACTTTGTGCTTGCCAGGGAAGCGCTTGTGCCATGGAGCTACATCAGCTACGTCAGCTCATCTCGCACCAATCTTGAGGACCCCCCCCAACGCCCCCCAGGGCAGGTGTCAGCAGCTCTCTCTACAGGTGAGCACACTCAGCTCTGGGAACCCCAGACGAAGGTGGAGTGGCCGAGTGCCTGGCTCTCTACAGTCCCTAAAACCAATGCCACCAACGGCCACACGGCCTGCCCCAAGGAGAGGCCTTGTGGGAAGGAGCTGCGTGTCAGCTGCCGGGAGTGACAGGCTAGGACTCCAGGACACCCCAGGGGTCTGGCGCTGAGGACAGGTCTGTGCCGAGCCTCGACTCCACCACGCACGGAGGGTCAGGTTGGCCTTGGTGACTGAGGCCGAGGCAGGACCCCTGGCCTTGCCTGGAACTCCTCTGGGGCCCCCATCACGTTCTGTCCCCTGGCCATGTGGTCCCCGCTGCCTCAGCCCTGCTGAGATCCCCTCTGGTGCCAGTGCTGCTGCAGGGACGGAAAGGAGGCGGCAGGAAGGGCGCAGACACCCGCGGCCGGCCTTACCCCGGGCGCTCACCAGGGGTCGATGAGGATCTCGACCAGGGCGGTGCAGAGCAGGACCACGCAGGAGCAGCTGAAGGCGGCCCCGCTCTGCTTCTCCTTCTCCACCGAGTAGCGGGTTTCCATCTCCGGGTCCATGAACCGCATGGACAGGAGAAATGTGTTTCTCTTCTTCACCCTGCAGCGTGAATGAGGGCGTGAACCACAAGGGCCACGCCTGCCACAGCTCCCCCCCCCAAGCGCAGCTTCCAGGAGGCAGCCGAGCCCGGCCGCCCGCGCCACCTACACCTGCGCAGACTCGCGCTCCAGCAGGGCCTCGTTGAGCAGCTGGTTGAGCTCGTGCTCGTCCTCGGAGGCATCGACCACTCGGTCAGCCAGGTCCTGCAGGCGCAGCCTGCGGCGGGGGTTGGGGAACGAGGGGTTGTCCGCCTGCGACCGGAGGCGTGGGGAGAGGGGAGCAGGTCAGACGCATGAGGCCGATCCCCGCGGCCCAAAACCCACTCGCCTGGAAGGTCTTCCCTGTGCTCCATCCTTCTGGGGTCCCGCCTGATCCCCTGGGCCCCTAACAGCGGCCTGCAGGGTTCCCCAACGGCAGTGTTAGGGGCACCCCCAGTTCCTGAGCAGCTCGGGCAGCACAGTCCTAGCTCATCCAGTGCTTTACAAGGGGCTTTACAAGGAACCCTCTGTGGCAATATCCTGGGGTGTCAAGTGACTCCCAACCCTAGGGCTTTAGAGAGCCCCAAAAGGAGCTCGGACAGGGCTCACTGGGGAGGGAAGATCTGCGTCAGGAGCGACAGCAGACAAGCAGGGAGGGCTGCGGGGCAGGAATATCCACTGCCATTTCATTCCCAGTCGCAAAGGAAAGCGTCACCTCCAGCAGTGTGAGTACACAGCTGAGCATACAGAGCGTGACTGGGCACCCCCGGGAGCCGGTGGCCCTTGTCTGATGCCAGCACGGTACTGGCGGGTCTGGCTGCAGAGAACCTGGGCTCCTGTGCCCCGTCCTGCTCCTGCATGCAGGGTGTGGGTGGCCTGTCGGGCCCTGCAGGCCTCTCTTCGCAGGGCAGAGGGACGCTGGCGAGTGTGACCTGAGGAGCACAGGCTGCTAGGCCATCTGCTGGTTAGCAGGTTACAGAGTCTGTGTCCACAGTGTCAACACCACAGTGCATGAGCGTCGCCAGAAGCTGGGTGCTCAAGGAACAGCCGGCTTTCATCCTCCAGTGCCTGACCCAGTGGCCTCGGGACAACTCTTCTGTCCCCTGCCACAGCTTCCGGCCAGCTCCATGTGTCCCTCTGTCAGTGGCTGTGCTGAAGCTCCCACAGAATGGGTGGCTCCGGGTCCTTTCCGAGACACACGCCTCTCTAGGGACAGACGCCGACGCTCATCTTTGTGGGCTCTGGGAACACCCTTCTATGCATGGACCTCCGGGGTCTGACCAGCCTCGGGGTGGGGCTGGCCCCCGCCTCACTCCGAACAGCTCAGGTCCCGAGGGACCTCGCGGTGGCTGTCCCCACCGGTCTGGAATCTATAGGATTCTGGGCCACCTGAGCCACGTGAGGCCTGAGGCAAATGCCACTCCTCCCCCATGACTGATGAGGTGACAGTCAAAGCGGCACTGGCCAGTGTCCTAGACTGCCACTGCCTACCCGCTGACCTCAGCAACCCTCCACGCCAGGAGCCCGCAGTGACCTGGGCCTCCTGCTCCTCAGGCTCCTCCGATGTGGAGCCGCCGGTGTGGGTGCTGCCATTCAGCTCCTTGGTCTCAATAAAGATGGGGGAGCTGGGCTTCGAGGACACTGGGGCTCCATTTGGCAGGGCCTGCAGTGAAAGGGATGGTTGGTCATCAGGGACCCCAGACGGCGCCTCTTAGCCATCCCAGCCTGCAGGTGGGCACCACTGTTCGGGAACCTTCCATCCACACTGTAGAAGCCTCAGTGACCTAGAAATCTCCTAACATGAATTTTACTATTAAAAGTTTTTTAAGCAGAGAAAGCGCCAGCTGCTGCAGTCTGTTTCTAAACGGTAACTCCACGACAGCTGCTGGCAGAGGGTCCGGCCACATGCACTGGGCCTGCCAGCGCCACAAACCAGCAGGCGGTGCCGCGCCCTGCTGAGGGCAGCGGCTGCTCACTGCGGAGCTACCTGTGAGGACAGACAGTGTCCTGGCCTTGCGGAGCGCATGTGCTCACGCGGGACAGCGGTCCCAGAGGGAGGGAGGGACAGCAAGAGAGGGGGTGCGGGGCTGCCAGGGAATCGGGCGTGAAGAGGGCGGAGGGTGGCGTCTCTGTGAAGAGGATGTTTCCGTAACAACCCAGAGGAACAGATTAAAAGGGAGAATTCCAGGAAAGAAGAATAATCATGCAAAGGCCTTGGAGCAAACCCTGCCAAGGACATGAGTGACAGCAAGAAGGACCAGGGAGGTGACGGCCCAGGGGCCAGGGCTGTGGGGCGGGTTTGTGGGAGAGGGATGGGGAGACCTGAGCCACTGAGACCAGACAAGGACCAGACCGTCATGGTGCCACCACGTCCGTCCATCCCTTCTTCCTGTCCCACCTAGGACACTGCGCCCGGCCGGGGCCGCTGCCCTTTGGCCACCCCCCTCCGTGTACTCCCCCTGAACACCTGCATCACTCCCTTCACAGGCACTGCCACATTTCCAGTGGCTTCACCTTCTGGGTGTCACCTCAGCAGATTCTGTGTCCTGCTGATTGCAGGCTGCCCTCATGGTCTCCTTGGGAGCTGCTTGCTGCCCCCGGGGCTCGGAGTCATTCTCATGCAGTCCACCCTCCCGCCTGGCCAGCCCCCTGCAGGCCCCACAGCCCCCTACCAGGCGGCTCCCCTGGGGACCCTTCCTGTCCAGCTCTGCCGCAGGAGTGGGGCAAGGCTCACCGAGCCATAGAGGCCATTCTGAGTGGCCGCCGTCTTCTTCACCTCCGGCTTGGAGGCGATGACAAGGTAAGTCTCGATACCCTTCTCCTCCAGGTAATCGCAGCGGCTGCCCCCGTCGCCTGGCTCCACGTCAAATTCTCCCTTCAGACAGTTCAGGGTGCTCTGGGAGATGTGCACGCGCCTGGACACAGGCGAGGCCCTGAGCACGCACAGGAGGTTGCCTTGCCCGCGCCCACCCCCATCCCCCATAGGGGACACGGTTCTGCTCTTGGGCTGGCAGAAGCTGGCTCTGAACTCTTCATAGCGCATGGTCTGATCCTCCTCACCTGCTAGCTCGAGTCCTGGTTGTGGCCTCTGTGGCTGAGGACACAGCCCGCGTGCCTTTGGGGACGCTCCCTGCCCTGCCAGGCCACCCCCTCCTCGCCCATCACCTGACTGAGCACAGGGTACCCCCCCGCCACAGCTGCTTCTGCAGGAGAGCTCAGGCGAGGCGTGCCAGGGCCGCCTCCAGGTCTGCCGCCTGCCTGGCACTCATGGTAGGGTACACGGACTGTGACATCCATGTACAAATGAGGTACAGAACCCCAGGCAGGAGGCAGAGAAGGAAACAGGCCCGGGGAAGCCTTCACCAGGGGCAGGAGGGTGGAGACACCACATCTTAGAGGGAAGGGGGCCCTCGAAGCCCTTGTTCTGTTAGACCCACAGCCCTGAGGCTGACGAGGACAGTCCCGTCCTCGGTCCTCGCACCTGTCCACCTGGCAGGAGCACTCACCCTGGGATGCCGCCAGCCTCCATCTTGTTGGCCACAGTGACGTCAGTGGACCACACGTCATACTGCCAGCGCTTCTGGCCCAGGACACCGCCCAGCACAGTGCCCGTGTGCACCCCCACACGCATGTCCACCCCGGTCTTGGTCTTTTCTCGCACGTACCTGCCAGGCACACACAGACAGGAGGCTCGGGACACAGCCCTTCCTTCCCCAAGAGGATTCTGCTTGGGAGAGGGGGCCCAGGACTCGAGGCTGTCTGCCTGCATCTCTGCCAGGGCTAAGCCTTGCTTAGCGCTCAAGGGCCAGTGGGATTTGGGACAGGTGGGGTGACGCAGAGGCTCCTCTCGAGGGGCCTCCACTTTCTCTCTTTGGAGCCTTTGCTTTTCATTCATGAGGTCAATGTTTCATTGAGTACCTAGTATGTGCCGTGTGTTCGGGGCACATCAGACAAAGGTAAACGAAACTGCCAAGAACAGCCACACACAGAGAATTCCAAAGAGACAGGTACTGATGTAAACTTGGCCTGCGGGAGCGAGTGCGGGCTGCAGTTTCTAACCCTAAACATTTCCTTACCAGCTGCCAGGAGTGGGTGTAACCTGGGCCTGGTGAGGGCTGAGCTGCCCCAGGGCAGGGTGAAGAGCACCAGACACCAGGCTCTGCCCAGCAGGGAGGGGGCTCCAGGAGCTTCCTCTCCACCCAGGCTTGCCATCTGCTCGACACCAGAGCCCCGAGTCCACCACAGGGACCAGCCTTGGGGCTCTCCGGGCCCACAGAGCAGTGATGCACCCTGTGACCTCTGCAGTCACTTCAGAGGGATGGGAGTCGGGCAGTGGGGTGTGCAGTGAGGGACAGTGAGAGAAGCTGAGACCTGCGGGGCCCCAGCATATGTGAGCGGCAATGAACTTCCCAACTGCGGCTTCCAGCACAGGAAACCACCCGGGGAGACTGAGCCCGGCAAGGCCTGTGCCCAGGCTGTGGAGTCTCACAACTTCCCAGGTCGGCGGCCTGAGCCGCGTCCCAGGAGCCTCCCGCCCGAGCCCGCTCACGAGATGGCCTCCACCATGGCGAGCCCCATGAGGATGGAGCACACGGCGTGGTCCTCGCGGTAGTCCGGCAGGCCGCAGATGCAGTAGTAACAGTCGCCCAGGATCTTGATCCGCAGCTGGTGGTATTTCTGAAAGGACAGGGCAGGCCTGAGCTCCCGAGCCCTCCTTGGCATGGCTTCGGCAGACTGGCAGAGGAGGGCAAGTGGGGGGCGGCGCGGAGCCGGGCGCGCTGCGGGACTTACGGCCGCCAGCTTGTCAAAGCGGGCGAAGAGCTCGTTGAGCAGCTTCACGAGCTCCTGAGCACTGCAGGCAGACGACAGCTGGGTGAAGCCCACGATGTCTGCAAAGAGGATGCTGCCCGGGGGGAAGGCAGGCCGTGAGCCCCAGGGCCCCCGTCCCGCTCTCAGGGCAGCAGGCCCGGCTTGCGGAGGGAGGAGCCTTGCTCAGCCCAGAGCAGCGAGCGCCGTGACACTTCCAGGGGTTCAGGGCTCCGACCATCAGCTCATCCTTGCCAACGTCCTTCTGCAGGCCCGGGGACCACCCACCACCTCACCACTGCCCCTGGCTGAATGCACCAGCTCTGACCAGCTCGCCAGCTCACAGGGGCCCCGTCCCATCTGGGGGCACCGGTACCGTGGGGGGTTTGATGGGCAGCGTGACGTTGGTGTCTGTGGCACAGGGTCCCCACCACCACCCCTGGCAGAGCTGAGCAGCGCAGGGCCCACACTGTGGCCTGGCCTGGCCTGGCCTGGCCTCTAGTTCCCAGGGAAAACTCAACCCGCAGAGCCTGATGTTCCCTCGGACCCCCGGCCTGCGCACCTGACGTTCTCGTGCCGGTACATGTACATGGTGTTGAACTGCTGCTGGCCCTTCTGGCTCTCGTCCTTCTTCATGTCCTTCAGCATCTCATCGGCCACATGTTTGGGCAGGATGGAGAGCATGAGGTTCTCCTGTGGGGCACACGGGGCTGCAGGGAAGCGGGCCCGGCCTGTGCTTCTGCAGGGCCGGCTTCAGGCCCGTCTCGGGGACCTGCTCAGTCCTGCCACAGAGCCCCGCGCCCCACAGGGACAGCTAGAGGCCAGGCCAGGTGGCTTGTGACCCTGCTGAGGCTCCTTGGCCCTGTGACAGTCGCTTCAGGCTGCTGATGGGAATCAGAAATGCCAAGAAGGCCTGGCTCAGGGTCCTTCTCGCTCCACAGGTGTGACCATTTCTGTGCCGGCCCTGCAGGGAGCGCTCCTGTCACCCACCAGCCTCCACGGAGCCACTGCTCACAAAACAGACTTCAACGACAATGCCTACGACACGCCAGGGGTCTCGGACACGAGCACCGGCCAGTTCCACCTGAGCACACGGGCCTCGTGGGAATGCAGGTCACGAGGACACAGGGCCAGGGCAGTATGGGGTCACACTGCCGTGGCCAGAGGCACCGAGTGGAGGACTATGGGAAAGGGGCCACCAAGGAACCCAGGGCCGAGGCTGAGGCCATTCCTGCGAGAGCAGCCACGTGCTCAAAGGCACACAGACACAACAGCAGTCCACGGCCCTGCAAGCATTTCTGCAGAAGTGGGGGACCCCACCTCGAGAGCTCACCACAGCCCGAAGGTCAATGAACTACCGCCGTGGCCCCTTCTGACTGCTGCCTGTGTTCAGTCTCCCTGGCACCAGCCACACCCACTTGTTTACACGTGGTCTCTGGCTGTTTCTGTGTTCCAACAACAGAGCCGAGCAGTTGTGAAGGGGACCATATGGCCCGCAGGCCAAAAATGTTTACTATCTGGCTCTTCCCAGGAAAGCCCGAGGCTCAGGCATCCATGGGTGGCGCCTGACACACGGGATGCAGGAGGAGAAGCCCGGGGCCAAAGAGGGGCGAGGCAGGCACAGGGCTGCGTGTGGGGTGGCCCTGCAGGTGGCACTCAGGCGCGGCTAGCTGGGTGGCACAGGAAGCCTGGTGAGACTGAGGTGACAGAACGGGCACTGGTGGGCGGGAAGATGGAGGAGGAAGATGATGCTGGCAACTGGTGAGGGTGGTGGAGAGGAATGAAGGGCTACAGGACGGAAACTGGAAAAGGTCAAGGAGTGAGGGCTGTGGGAACGGCGAGGATGTGACTGAACAGACGCATGGATAGCGGGCCAGGCCGCGTGTGGGGAGAGAGGGCTGCCGCCAGAGCCCAGAAGCCTCAGGTACTGACAGCCTGTGTGTGTGAGGGGTTTGCCCATCCCAAGGGTGACCAGGCCAGGGGTCAGCTGTGACAGCCGGGGGGGGGTCATCAGGACATCCAGGAGCTCTGGGTGCACAGCGCAGGTCACAGGAACTCTCTGTGCCCACCCTTGGGTGGCTCTGGCTGGCAGTTACACGATCACCCATTTCCACTGCAGGCCTCCCTGTGGTAAAGACCGGCGGCGGACAGAGGGAAACAAGAGGACTGCGGCTCTGGGTGCAGTCTGAGCAGTTCAGTGACTTCGTGAGACTCTGCCTCAACATCTTAAAAAAGGGCTGGAGGTGAAGCTCAGTGCAAAGACCCCGGGTTCAGCGCCTTGTACTAGAGAACAAGCACCACCCTGAAATCCTGGGGAACGGACCATGACGGCTCAGGAATGAGAAGCCAGAATAACCTAAGCCGGGGAAGCAGCAGCAGGATCTCCCGCCCGGGCCAGGTGGAGCAGGTACTGCATGCGAACCTCAGGCCCCTTGGCCAGGGCTGGGGTTGGAGGACATGGAACAGGGAGATGGGGGCTGCTCCTGGGACCTAGGTATGGCAGGTGAGGTGCAGAAGGCTCCTGGCCTGCGGAAAGGATGAAACTCTTGGAAGATTTTTAAGAAAAGCCTGAGGCAGGGCCCCGCCAGCTGTGCGGCCACCCAGGATTCCCGAGGGGCAGGAGGAGCCAGGGCCTGGGGGAGGTGGTGGTCAGTGCCAGACTGGGACAGGAGCCAGCAGGTGAGGGGCACAGACCCCAGCCTTCTGTACTCCCTATGTGGCAGGCAGGTTGCTGAAGTCCCCTGAGCCTTGTTTCCTAGGCAACAAACCAGAACTAAGTGACTCATTATCACAAAGCACTTAGAACAGGGCCTGGCTCCTGGCAAGTACTCAGTGTATCTCAGGTGTCCCTCTGTCACTTAATGCAAGATGTGACAGAGTCAGGCGTGGCAATGCAAGCCTGTAATTCCAGCATTGTCGGAGGCTGAGACAGGAGGACTGCTTGGCCACCTTAGGGATCTGGCCTTACAATAAATACTAAAGGGCTTGGATGTGGCTCCGTGCGAAGGCCCTGGGTTCAATCCCAGTATTGAAGAAAAAAAAAAAGCCTGAGGGCACTGAGACAGCAGTTGTGGCACTAGGGAACGCAGGCCTGATCTTCCTCCAGGTGCCCAGGCTGGCTGCAGCTTCCGGTCACAAGCTCCAGTGGCTGTGCCAGGGCAGAAGGCGCCCTCTGCTCACCACCAGGCCTTGTGAGCTGCCTAGTGCCAGGAGGGTGGTGAAGGACCCTGCCCTCCAGTCACAGCTCCGCCCACCCTGCACCCCTGCTCCCCCGCATGTGCCCACAGGGAACTGTCAAGTGCAGGGGTGAGGATGAGGCACAGCTGCCCAAGTGGGAGGCAGGGAGGGGATGGGGGACAATTCAGGGAGGGCCCTCCCAGTGCTGTGCCAGGCTCCTCGCCAGCCTGGGCACTGCAACCCAGCAGCCAGGCCCCATGGCCAGGCCTCCCCTCCCCTAACTCTAACCCCCAACTCCAGCCCTTGGGAAAGGCCTCTGGGCCCCCTGGATCCTCAGGAGGGCAGAGCCCACACTGGCCCAGTCGGTCCTGGTGCCCCTCATCCCCTGCGGCCCACAGCGGCCAGGACCATCGAGCAGCAGTCAGGGTGGCTGCCCCCCTCCCCGCATCGTGCATCGTGACCTTTCACATTATACGTTTCCATAACAACATGAAAGAGCAATATATGACTTAGGAAGGGAGACAGTCAATAAATACCAACCTTACAAATAACAAGAGAGACGAGCTGTGGTTTTAATTTAAGGCTACGGTTTCCTCGTGTGGTTTCTAGAGAGCTCTCGGTCAGCCTCGAAGCGGGAAGGAGCAGGTGGTCCACCTTGAGTCACCCGTAATAAGCTGGGCCAAAGGGAAGTGGACAGGGAGTGGGGGGCTGTGGCTATGGGGCAGCACGAGGCGGGGTTAGGGGGAGGAAATGGTGGCAGGGAGCAGGGAGTCCCTGGGATCTTTCACAGACGTGGTGGGTAACGGGTGCTGGAGCCAGGCAGGAGCCCCTCCGGCCCCCGGGTCTCTAGCAGGCCTCCCTGGGCCCAGGCCCAGCTTCTGCTCCTCAGTCCACCTTCCGTGCAGTCCCAGACAGTCCTCAGCACGGCTCCGGGCTCCCTGCCTGCCGGGTCCTCTGGGCCTCCTGGGCCTCCTGACGGTGGCACCACCTGTCTTTCGGCCCGTGTCCCGGTGCGTTCCTTGGCAGCCCTTCCATGTTGATGAGTGGGACTACTTGCTTTTTCCTGCTCCACGACACTCCTCTGTGCTTCAGGTGTCGGTCTCTCTGAACACCCCACCCCGCCCACACCTCACAGGCCATTTTCCAGAAGGTTCTTCCCTCCTCATTTACACCCACATTACTGGTGTCTCTCCACTGCTGCTGACCTTGTTTGCTCTTGTGTTCCAGAGATTCTAACTCCCTTCCTGGCTCCTGCCCCTAGTAAGGGAGTGTGATGTCAGCTATGGCTCTTCTGGAAAAAGACCCCTGTACACGTAGAGGAGCCCTGGTAGCCATTCTCAGAGCCCATCCCTGCATTCCTGGGAAAGGAAGGAGGCTGCAGTCCAGGTGCCACAGCATCACCCAGGGCACCCTAGGATTACGCAGGGCCCCAGAGCTGATGGATGTGGTGTGGGTGCCCCAAAACAGCGGCAGAGCTCACTTTTCCAAAAATGCTACTGATGTTCTAGGGATCATAAGAATGTTCCAAGCCTTTGACCCAGTAATGGCTCTTCTGGGAATTTATCTGAAGGAAATAATCCAAGAGAAATAAAAAGATATAAGTCCCAAAAGACCTGCACTGTGGTATGACAACACTTGTGGGAAAAATGAAATAGCCCAAATGCACAGGAAGTGGCTGATCAAACACTGACCCCCTCTGGGTGGAAGATTATGCAGCCTTAAAAATGACGATGACATGAAAACTGTTATGAGAAAATACAAGGGGACACTGTGAGCCACTGGCACAGGCAAAGACTTCCTGAACAGGACTCTGACAGGACAGGAAAAATAGCCACAATCAACAAACGGAAGGACTGCATCATCGGGTTCTGTACAGCAAGGGGCTCAGCAGACAGAGTGAAGGAAAGCTCCAGACAGGAGGATGTCTCTGCAAGTTACTCCACTGACAGAGGGTCAGCATGCAGAATACATAAAGAACTTAAAACCCTATGATCGAAAAATCAAATAGCCCAATCGATAAATGGGCAACTCAACTGGTCACCGCAAAAAAAGTATAAATGGCCAGTAAGTACATGAAAAAACACTGAACATGGATAGGCGCCAGGAACGCAAATTCAAACCACACTGAAATCCTGTCTCACCCCGAGAATACGAACAATTCTGGAAAAGACGTGGGGGGACGGCGGGGGAGCAGCCTTCTACCCCACTGGCGGGAACACAAATCAGCGTAGCCCCTGTGGAGGTCGCTGCGGAGGGTCCGCAGGAAACTAAAGAGCGTATGTGACATGGGGCCCTGCCTGCTCCTCTCCAGGGTCAGCCTGCAGGCCTGCGCGGACACAGTGCGTGTTTCTCAGCCGTAAAGGAGGACAAGAAAAATGGAACTGGAGATCCTCATGATAAGCAAAATAAGCCAGCCTCATGTGTATGTGTTTTCTCTGCTGTGTGAAATCTTAAAAAAGATTCCGTGACAGCAGAAGGAAGACTATTACTAGGTAAGAGGAAGCAAATAAAGGAGAAGGGGTGTAAGCCAGGCAGTGGGGGTGCGGAAAGAGTCACGAACTTTATCACTGAGATCACAATGTTGGTATAAATTTACTGAGGTAAAAATGTGCCTGCTATACTCTGATAAATGAAATAGCAAGTCACAAAATATGGTACAAAATATGGTAGTACCAATTCATTATTTTCAACAATGCATTAATATATAGAGACATCAAGCTAGAACGCTGTTCACGGAACTGTTTGAATCTTTCAAGGAGTGAGATATGAAGCATATTTTTCTTTTTAAGAATATTTTTGACTTGCGCTATTATGGAATGTTTCTAAGCGGAGAAAGTTAAGAACTGCTGTATGTATATGTGTCTCAAAATACGACGCTATACACCTTAAATACACGACTGTATTTGCTGATTGTATCAATAGAAACCAAAGTGAAGATGATCACATAAGTTTAAAAAATTTTAAAAAGAGATGATGATGGCACCTTTCATCAAGATGGCAGCAAAAGCAAAGCAAGTACCCGCCCCTCCCAAAGCCACGGCCAAGGCAAAGGCTCTGAAGCCAAGATGGTAATGACCAAAAGGTATCCACAGCCACGAAGACAAGATCACTTGTCACCCAGCTTCCGCTAGCCCAGGATACCGTGTCTGAGAAGGCAGCCCACACACCCACCGTCAAGTCCCCCAGCCACTGCGCTGGCCATGAAGACCACAGCAAGCGACACCACACTTGTGGCCAGCAAGCGCCAGATCACACAGGCTGCGACGAGCTGAGACCCTGCTGTCGCCACGGTCGATGCCCCAGTAGGGCTGACGGAGAGAAGCAGGCACGTGTGTGGCTACTGATTACGATGCTTCAGATGTCCCAACAAAATTGGGACTGTCTAAACGGAGTCCAGCTGGCTAGTTCTAAATATATTTTTCACCAGAAGAAAAACTGATCACTGCGAACACTGCGGTAACAGGAGAATGATGAGACAGAAGTGCAGGACACATATTGTACTCTGTGAAGATAACGTGCCTATCAGTACAGGCAGGAGGGGACAAACAAAGCGGGAAAGGATGATGTAACTTGGGGATGGAATTAAGAGAAAGGTGAATGTTTTCAGAGCTGCCGTATGGTGCTGGTAGCTGTTCTCTTTAAAATACTTTTTAAACAGGAAATAAACACAACACTTCCTGTTGCCTAAGCTGACCCCAGCTTCTCTGTAATGGCCTATCTTCCTAAGGAAGATCTGCGGGATCTGGGGCTGGCTGCAGACTTGCAAGTGTGCTTGGACACAGGTGGAAAAAGGAGCCCCACGGCCAGATAGGCAGCAGGGGAGCCCAGGCCTAAAGCCAATGCAGGGGAAGCAAGTGGGGCTCTCTTAGGGAGCTGAGGAACACTCACCAACACAGCCACTCCCCAGACCGACGCCACGGACCAAGTGGTCCAAACCGCCCTTCTGCTCAAGCTTTCGCATCTGTCCTATCCTTCAATAAATTTTGATAACGCCTTCATTCTGCAGGTGACCAAACCAAGGAACAGAAGAGTTGACTGTTTCGGATGCCGGAGTTAGTGGCAGACCCATGACTGGAACCCAGAGCCCTCTGACTCCTGAAATAGGGAGCTTCTCTGCACCCTAGGTGCCTCCTCTGCATTGGCTCTGTTTTGGATGAAGAGGGCAGGTCCTTATCTCTTAAGGACCTGCTGTGCTAGAAACCGTCACAGGCTCTCCTGCCCTGAACGGGCCACCACTCCAAGGGCAGGCAGCCTGCAGACAGGACCTGCCGATGGCTCTGCGGGGCCTCCATGCAACCACTGTGCAACAGCAGACCACCTCTGGGCACTGAGCAGGGCAGGCCGGGCCAGAAGCAGCCGCTGGACTCCTCATGGCAGCCACACAGAGCACAGAGCGGGAGAAGGCAGCTCCATGCCGACTGGACAGCCAAAGCCCTCCCCACCGGCCTCACAGGCCGGGAGGAGGGGAGGCCCTGCCTCACCCTGGACAGCGGAGGTGACAGCAGCCCTGATATGCACCAGCCCAGCTTAAGACCCAGCACTGCCCTACAGCGCACAGAGGCCCCCAGCACCCACCTCCTCCCGGGGGGCTGTTCAAAGGGGCCGGCAGCTTGCGCCAGGATTGCTGCTGTGCCACCCTCTGGATGTTTGGGTCCTGGGTCTGAATCCTGGGTCGGGCGGCACTGGGACACGTGGAGCTTATCCCCTCACTTCAGACCTTACCACCCAGGGCGGCCAGGGGGCTGATTCCCCACCTGCGCCCTCAGCGCCAGGATCCTTGGGCCACTAACCACATCCCCGCTGCAGTCTGGGAGGTATCACAGAAGGGGCGGGACTTGAAGAAAAGGGAACAACAAGGAAAGAGAGTGACTTGTGCACTATTCTGGAAGATTCTGCCTACGGTCACTGCCACCAACCAGAAAGGCAAAACCTCAGCCGAGGCCCAGGGGAAACAAAGCAGCAAAAGATTAAATATAAAGCCAGCGAGGCTCATTTCTCAGTCGAAACAGCAACTAACCCCAAGCCCAGGCCTGGAGCTGGAGGGAGCTCAGTGGGGGCTTCAGCTGCCTCTCA
Source organism: Dolichotis patagonum (assembly GCA_004027295.1). Taxonomy (NCBI): domain Eukaryota; kingdom Metazoa; phylum Chordata; class Mammalia; order Rodentia; family Caviidae; genus Dolichotis; species Dolichotis patagonum. The sequence continues at coordinate 25,998 of PVJX010002534.1, read as the reverse complement.
CGGCTGACATGAAATACCTGACACCCAAAATTAGAGGGGGAGAGGTTTATAACTCAGCGTGTGTGGCCCTTTCAGTCCATGACCAGTTGGCTCCAAGGCTGGTGGTATGGCAGCAGTGTCATAGAGAAACTGTCCCTGGCAGGCAGAAGGCAGCAAAGCAAGCAAGGGACCTTGGCAGGATCTTTGTGCCCCTTTTATAGTCTATCTGGGCTACCGAGATTAGGGCGGTGCCAAACCAATGTGTGGGCCAGTTTAGCAATCACCCACCCTTAATCCCAGCATCCTGCACTCTAGATTCATCCACCTCTGAAAAGGCCTGAGGCTTCTGGAAGACATCTGGACACAAACCATAACACCATGTCTCTTGTGTGACAGTCACCAGGACCCACCAGGACCAAAGGAGCGCTGTCTGTCAGGAAAATCTGGGAAGGGGAGGCCAATGGCACACCATTCCCCTGTTCTGTTCTCATGTCAGCCGTGAGAGGCAGTATGGAAAGAGCCTACACTGCTGTTAGAGTTAAAATGAATTTGCAGCATAAAGTGGTAAACCGGACAGGGCCTTGGCACGGCAGTGTGGACAGAAAAGGGCCCTGTGCCTGTCCACCTGCCTGGTCCTCAGCCCAGCTACCCCTACTCCACAGGGAAGACGACGACACTCGCCATGGAGCCTGGGGTCTGAGGAGCGAAGTGGGCTCTGAGGGATCAGAATCCCAGAGCCAGCCCAGGCCTGTGGGAAGGGAGGAGATGCCCATATGCAGGCCCTAGGAGAGCGGGCTGATGAGGGAAGCAGCCTGCGGTTTTCACATAGGGAAGGAGTTTTGAAATCCTGCAGTTCAGAGCGCGCTGGACTGTGAGGTGGCAAACCCTCATTCTGTGACAGCAGCTGAGACGATTCCAGAAGGAATGCACGCTCAGATGGAAGGCCAGCCTGGAGGTGGTGGACCCAGTCCAGTTCCGGGAGCCTGGTCACTCACATGGGCCCTGCACCTTTGGAGAAAGGCAGCAGGTCACCTGCTTCATTCTCTCTCCAGCCCTGACAGCCTTGACAGTTACCCCAAACTAACATGGTGACAAAAGTCAAGGCCCTCACCATCTGCGGGAAAAGAACCAAAACCTGGAGAAACAAGAGGCCCTGAAAGTCACTAGGAAGTTTTCTGATGGAGCAAAATACCGCTCAGCTCTGGAAACACTCCTGCGGGGGATGGACAGCCTCTGGGGGTGCTGGAAGGCTGGGGGGCACCTGGCCCCCAGGAGAAGGGGCCCAGCGGGCTGAGGTAGGGTGGTTGCCTCCTGCCCTCCTGGGGAGGGTTTCTTCACAGTAACAGATGCCCACGTGGAGCTGCCCCCATGCCCTGTCAGGGTGTGTCAGCTCAGCCTCTGCCCGCGGAGAGCAGTCAGCCCTGTCCCCTCTCCCTGTCCCCTCACCTCGTCCCCTCTCCCGGTCCCCTCTCTGTCACACTGGCTTAGGCCAGGCTCTGCGTCTTGCTAGTGCAGGTCAGAGACGGAAGAGGAGGCCCGCGCTGCTCCCAGGGGCCCTGGGCTGCTACAGTGATGCTCTGGCAAGGTACTTGCACGTTAATTACAGCACTGTGGCCCAGAGGGATCTGGATAAATGAACTTGGCAGGGGAGAAGCGAGGTTTCTACAGCATCCTGGGAGACAGGGCAGGAGACAGGGCAGAGGAGGAGAAGAGCAGCAGCGTCCAGGCTGTGTGTGCACGGGGCCGGGCACGCGCACGAGTCTGCAGGTTCTGGGGGGGTGCATGTGTGTGAGCCCCCCAACCCGTCTGTTGCAGGCTGCAGCTGGACATGCCATATGCTTGTGCGACGTGTGTCATGAACCTGTCAAAGGCTCTGAGCAAACCCACAAGTGTTCAGAAAATTGATCTTTCCTGATCTTGTTCTTAATTTATCCAAATTCGTGGGAGTTTCCAGGCCATCTGGAAGACCAAAGGTCACCGGATCTTGCCAGGTGCCCACCCACCCTGGCCTGACGTCTAAGCAGGGGAGGACACTTGAGGCAGGAAATGAGGAGCAGAAAGACAAAGCCCGCAGCCCGGGCAGCTCCGAGCCCAGAGTTCACCCCTATGGCTGAGGTCCAGCATGTGAGAACTGGAAACCAGTGCTGCTGCCACTTAGGAGGCCCATGTTTGCCATCCCTCTTCAAAGGATGGGGTCACAAAAATCAAAGTACAGTCATCGGTCATCTGTACAGAGGTCAGAGGCAAACCTCCAGGACAGCTCAGGTGAGCAGAAGGGCCCCGTCCCACATGGAGATGACTGGTCTCCCAGGGCCGAGCACGTGGGCCTTGGGCCTGGAATCCTAAGGACTCCCTGGGGACAAGGGTCTCTGTGTGGGCCGAGGTAGCTGCAGTCTCAGGAGACAGCCCTTTGGGTCCAGAGACAGCCACCTGTGTGGTACCTGGAGCCCTCGCCAAGCAGAGCTGGCACCAGGTAGCACTCCGGGGAGGTTTGGTGAGCTAATGAGCGTCAACTAGAGACATGGCCCAAGGGGCGAGCCATCACGCTAGAGCAGCACTACCAGAACTTTCCTCAGTTAATATGGAGTCCCTGGCCACATGTAGCTACATATCAAGCATGTGAAGTGTGGCTAGTAAAGCCAAAGAGCTGGCGTTTAACCTAATTTAATTTATATTTAATGGTTGACGATGCAGCCCCATGGTACAGGGCTTCTCTAGTGTGCTCAAGGCCCTAGGTTCAATCCCCAGCACTGAAAAAAAAAGAAAAAAGGAAATTCAATAGTTACACACGGCCCTGGCTAACAGCACTCGAGTTAGAGCCACGCCCCCTGCCACGCTTCTCCGTCCCTGTAAGTGGTGACCCTGCCATTCTGGCTGCTTCCAGGCTGAAGTCCTCAGAGGGCCACTGACTCCTCACCGTCCTGCCTCCCATCTGGGCCGGCACTGCCTGCAGAGCACACCCAGAAGCCTCCCCCCACTCACCCCTCTGTGCTAATCTAAGCCACTGTCGCCTTCTGCTCAGAGCCCCGGCCCACTGCTGGTCTCTGGGCACCTTCTGCCCCCCTCTCCTACCTCAGCAGCTGTGTGGGTCCATTTAAGCCTAAGACCCTGCCCACCATCGCTCCTAACCTGCTCGGGGATGGCCAGGGCCCTCACACAGCCTGCAGGACCCAGCTCACGGTCACTTCTGCCTCCCCTCACTCCTGCTCCGCCTGCACTGACCTCCGGGAGGCCCTGTGGCCACACTGCAGGGCCCAACACCGCACGGCTCCTCCCTTCACTGCCTCGGGGCTCTGCCTCAGCCTCACCTTAGCTGGTCTCCCAGCCACAGACACCCGGCGGCTCCCACGCGCTCTCCCCCTGCTCTGTGGCCTGCGGCATGTACTTCTCGCCTGGACCCCGGCCCCCAGGGCCCAGAAGGATGCTGAGACACCTGAGTGTGCGTGCGCTCTCTCAGACCTCATAGGCATCTATTCCATTCCCATTTCACAGACAAACTGGGGCGCAGTGGGCCTGAGAGCCAGGGCCGGCCCCAGGCTCAGCGGCCGGGCCAGGATGTGAACGTCCCACACTAAGCCCTTGCATTCCCAAGACAGTTAAAAACGCAGGTCATTACACAGAATGTACAAATCTTTAACAGTTACTCATTTTTAAAACCCTGAGCAGGTCAAACAAAACAGATACCCACAGGTCAGGTCCAGAGGCTACCTCACAGATTCTCCCAGACAGTGGACCTTCCTCACCGAGCCCTCACCAGGAGGAAGTGTCCACCAGTGAATGAGTGAAGGGGCTGAGGCTAAGCAGGTGCTCAATTAAACTACCAGTATTACTAAGGAATTACCAAATGCAACTTCGTTCTTACAACCAGGCAAGGGCAGAAAACACAGCCACACCGGCCACGCACTGTGACTCTGTGACTGTCGGGGGAGAAAGTGCCACGGAGGTCACAGCAAAGGCCGGGAACTGCCAGGGCCACCAGACCCCCGCTCAGAGTGACACAGCTGCACATAGGGCCATCTGCGGTGCTGTCCTCACCACCACTGCCCAGGGCCACCCTGTCACAGCAGGGGCCTCCCACTGCCACCAGGAGCCACCATGCCTTATAGGATAGCGATGGTGAAGCTTTCCGTGACAACAAACAACCCGCTGCGGCACACGTGTCAGGGGTTCACCAGCACTGCTCCAGGACAGGGCGCTCCCTGCCGGCACCGCTGCGGCATCTGTGCTGCTCCTCACAGCAGAGGGAGTCCCCGCAGGCTTTCTCACACCCACAGCCAGTCAGGGCCCAATCGGCAGCCAAGAGCGTCGGATCCAGCCAGGCACGGTCTGTGGAGGAGCTGAGCCGGCGAGAGCACTCCAGGCGGGCTGGGAGTATCTGGGGTTTGACACATCAGCCTCCGATGACATGGGGACATCACCCCAGCCAGCGCTGAGAGGGCGGGCACACGCTTCCCTCCCCACGCCAGCCCGCTGCTCTCCTTCTGCCCCACACTCTGCTGCCAGGCTGAACGCAGCACTCGGTCTTGGACTGGAAGCCCAAGAACCCCAGGGGGCAGCCCGCCTGGGTAAGATGAGCTGAGGGCTGAGGTGACTCTAAATGTGTCCTCAGAGCCAGAGGTCTTTCGGGGAAGGGTGAAGCAGGCCTGGGCAAAGGGCGGAGAGGACTGGGATTCAGAAAAACAAGCAGCAAGGGCTGAGCCCAGGGGCTGGGACCCCAAGCGCAGGGATTCGGGGAGCAAAGTGGACTTTCAGGGCAGAAGGCCATCCACCTGGCTAACAGTGGCACAAAGCAGCTGCACAGCCCCATGACCAAGGTCCTGCTGCCGCGCTAGGGCAGGGCAGAGCAGTCGTGCTGCTCCTGTGCATCCCCACAGGGGCTGCGCAGAAGGCCCCTGTGTTCCCCGAGCCACATTCCCCGGGGAACCGAGAGTGGAGCAGCCAGTGGCCTTCCGGGAGCCCCACAACACCCCACCGGCTGTCCCCCCAATGTCCCAGGCCCCGGCCTCCTCCCCTCCGAACAGCGGGCACCAATGGCATCTCTCCTCGCTGAAGAAAGGGCAGGCGGAGCAGGCTCCCCTAGCAGAGTGCGGCCTGAAGGAAGAGCAGGCCTGCACTGACCTCCCCTGCTGCCCCTCCATCCCCTCCTCCTCAACCAAGTCTGAGTGTACGTGAGAGGTGCGGAATTCTGCAGCTCATGTTGGCTCCAAGCATGCGCTGGGAGACTCCCTGGATGCCCGCTGTTGCCGAGTGGCAGCTGGGGCGCTTAGCAACCCTCAAGGTCCCATCTAAGCCCTGGAGGATGTCACATGGTAATCCCAACAAACAACTCCAGTTCCTTCCTCTGGGCCCCCAGCTCCACCCTAACAAGCAGAGGTGAGGCGGCAAAGAGGCAGAAGGCCACTTGGCCACCCTGCCTGGCAGCTAAATGCAGTAGACTGCCTCCCAGCCAGATCTGTACCTGCAGGTCACTCCCAGAGAGCCAAGGCCACACTCAGAGCGCGTCTCACCCACAAGGCCATGCAGTGGGCTGGGCTCAGCCTCTTCTCGTCACCCAGAGTTCGCTGTCTCTTCCTGTTCACCGAGCAGGACATGCCAGCCTGCTAACACAAAGAGGGGCTCGCTCCTTCCCAGGGGACAATGGCCATCTGGCTGCCCATCCCCAGGAAGACTCCAGTCACCTCCCTAAAGGCGAGCAGAATACCTGGGTGGTACTGCCATGGCCAGATCACCCTGGGCCTCACTGTGTGGCAGAGGAGACGCAGGGAGGGGACTGACCACGAGGGCCGCACAGCCGCAGAAGCAGGGCAGCCCCCTCCTGCCGCACAGCCCTAAGGCCAGCCAGGAATCAAGGCGGGTGCCCCTGACGTGATAAGTGAGCCTTGAGGCCCGGCTTCCCAAAGGAGGCCACACTACAGCGAGGAGAATCAGTGCAACCCCAGTGCCCAGGAGCCCTGAGACAGCTCAGCACTGTGCACACGCACAGCCCAGCGTGGACGCAAGCTCGTGGCCTGAGGCACACGACAGCCCCATGCTCCCCTGCTGGCACTTCCTCATCTGCAGGCTCTTGCATCCCGGCCAGGGCTCTGGCAAGAGCAGGTGACAGGGGACCGTGTGGCCTCCATGACCGGCCACACTCAGCTCCCAAGACGCACTACATGAGCTCCTGGGACGAGAGACCAGCCCAGGGTCCACCCACCCCCAATGCCGCCCACGTCAGCCCAGGGCCTGCGGAGGGCCACCTCTGTCCTGCCTGGAACCAGGGAAGGACACACGGCCCAGCCAGCTCCCATCTGAGCCCCAGCTCCAGCCAATGACCCCCAGGGGCTGGGGCTGGCTCACAGCAGCTACGTGAAACACAGGGTTTCATGGTTTTCACCCTCACCTCTGCCTTCACCCCACACGGGACCCCCAAACCCGTGGGATATTATTTTTAATCCCAGTGTTTGCGAAGACTAAACTGAAACAGGGAAGCAAACTACCAGGGCCGCACAGGGATAAAGCGGGGGCAGCAGCCAGGGCTGCCCCTGAACAAGGTTGGCAGAAGCCTTGGCTACAAACCCCAGGTCCCAGTGTGCCAGAGGGCGTCCCCTCCTGCGCAGACGCAGTTGCCACCTGTCCCAGGCCCAGGAGAAGGCGCGGGGCGGAGGGTAGGGGCCGGGATCTTGGTCTGAAGTCCTCCCAAGTGAGGGTCATCTCAGGGAACTGGGCTTCCCAAAGCAAATCAGTCTTTTGGAGATAAACAATGCAAAGTTAAGGCGCCTCACGTTCACTGCTGGGAAGGATATAAATTGTTTGAGCCCGTGTATGGGACGACTTGGCAGAATTTATCAACACTAAACATGCACGTGGCTGCTTCCTCAAAAAGTTAAACACAGATCTACGTATGACCTGGCCCGGCAGCCCCGCTCAGGGTGTGACCCCTGAGAAAACAAGCAGAGACCCGGCAGACTTCATGTACCCTGCTCCTAACAGCTCTCCGCACAAGGACAAGGGGATAAAGGAGAAAAGGGCGCCGGGCGGGTGACGTGTGGGTGTCCCAGAGGAGGACCACACTGCAGCGGGCAGTACTGAGGGATCCCGGCCGGACAAAAAGGAAGTTCCAACCCACACCTCCACAGGGATGGCCCTGGAAGGCTTCGTGTGAAATGGATGGAGCCAGACACAAGCAGGGAACTGCCGTGGGGCTCCACTTAGCTGATGGGCCCGGAATAGGGAAAGTCGTAGGGCCCAAGGCAAAATGGTAGCTCCCAGAGGCTGGGGAGGGAGAATCACTGCTCAATGACCACAGACTTTCTGCCTGGGGTGATGAAAAAGCTCCAGAAATGGATAGCGGCAAGGGCTGCATGACATTTTGCATGTACTTAATGCCACTAAATTATACACTTAAATTGGTTACACTCTACATTTTATGTACATCTGACCACAGTGAAATAAAATGTGTGATTTGTAAATGCCCATGTCCTTTGACCCAGCAGTTCTATTTCTAGGCTTATATTCTCCAGATTTATGTGCAAAGGCATGACATGGTATCCCTGTAAGAATATTACTTACAGCAGTGTTTGTAGCAGCAAAATACTGGGAACAGTATACAGGTCTACCTGAGGATTTGCTAGATCAGGACACTCACTGGTGTGGCATCTGCCCTAGCTTCCCCGCCTGGATACAATATAAGGGACAGAAAGAGGCTTGTCTTCCTCCTTGCTTGCTTTTGCTGCCTTCTGCCCACCGTGAACTGTTTCTCCTCTGTGACGCCCCTCTGCCATGCCACCCCTGCCTTGGAGCCAGCAGACTATGGAAGGAAACGTCTACAAAATGTGAGCTAAATAAACCTTTCTTCCTTTAACTTGTAGGTATTGGGTATTTTGTCTCAGCAACAAGAAAACTAGGACAATCACATAACAGAAAAAAGGCTAAAAATCACATGATCATATCAGTAGATGCAGAAAAAGTTTTTAACAAAATCCAGCATCCAAAAACCTGACAAAAACTTGAAAAAAAGAGGTATAGAAGGAGCCAGGTGTGGCGGCACATGCCTGTAATCCCAGTACTAGGGAGGCTGAAGCAGGAGGATCACTGTGAGTTCAAGGCCAGGCTGAGCTACATGGTGAGTCTCAGATCAGCCTGTCTCAAAAACAGAAAAAGAAAATAGGTACAGGTAGGCCTTCTGTCAATCTGATAAAGCCATTTATGACACCCTTCAGATAGAGGACTAACATCTAGAATATATAAAGAACTCAAAATATTAACTCCCCAAACTAAAATAGCCAACCACAAAAAGGGCAACTGAAGTGAACAGCCACTTCCCAAAACAAGTACTACAAATGTCCCCGTAAATACAGTGGTATCTTGGATTACAAACTTAATTCTTTCCATGATTCTGGTTGCAAACTAAGTTGGATAAAAATCAAATCAAATTCAATGGTTAGGCTCAGTGGTGATCTTATGGAGAAATTTAACTGGTTCTCATCCAGTTTGGTCTGTGACCAGAATCATGGAGAGATTTAAGTTGGTGAGCTGAGGAAGCACTTTCCATTGAAAAAAATGTTCAATATCTTTGGCCATTACAAAAACATACAGCAATTCTGAGATTCTATCTTACTCCAGATATCATCAAGAAATCAAACAGTGTAATAACAAATCCTACCCTGTTGGTGGGAATATGCACTGTATAATCACTATGGAAATCAGTATGGGGACTCCTCAAAAAACTAAAACTACAAATTCCATTTGACCCAGCTTTTCCCCTTTAGGTATTTTCCTGAAAGACTTAAAGACATCATGTTACAGTGATACATGCATACCCAAATTCACAGCAGCATAATTCATAATAGTTAAATCATAAAGCAGTCCATCAACAAATGAATGGATAAAGAAAATGTAGTTCACAAATAGAATACTACTCTGTCGTGAAGAAGGATAAACTTGAGTCATCTGTAGGATGTGCCTTCAGACCATAATGAGCAGTGAAATAAATCAGGTACAAAAGCCTAAATATCACATGAGCTCTCTTATATGAGAAACCCAAAGTATCAATAAATTAAACAGCAAAATAAAAGAGAAAAGGAAACAGCAAGAAGACCAAGAGATGAAGGTTGGGGGAGGGAAAGGGGACATAAAAATTGAGACACGTCACATTCATGTACCAACTATGCACAATGCTTGTATACACAAACATTGTATACTAATTTTAAAAGACTATCCTTGTATGTCTGAAATAAACCCATTTCATGCTGAAAAGTCCTCTGGGCCAGCTAAGTGATGACACAGGCACTTTAAAACAATCACAGAGCGGGGCGGGATGCCACCGTGGTGCAGTCAGGACGGGCACCAGGGCTGTGATGAAGCCAGTGGAGAGAGATTCTTTAAATACGTTCAGGCTACAGGAGCCCCTCAGGAAATGCGGGGTCCCGGGCTCAGAGGAAGGGGACAAATATCATGGCCAATAATCTTCTTGGCCCTTTGTCACAATGAGGCCAGGGAAATTCTCCTTCTAAAATCTGCCTTGTTGCTGGGCGTGGTGGCACACACGCCTGTAATCCCAGTTCGGAGGCTGAGGCAGGAGGATCACCACAAATGTGAGGCCAGCCTAGGCTACATAGTGAGTTCAAGGCCGGGCTGGACTGCACAGTGAGACCTTGTCTCAAAACCACCACCCCCTCAAAAAAAAAGAAGCCAAAAAAAAAACGAAAAAAGAAAATTAAAAATAGTAACAATAAATAAAACCTGCCTTATGAAATAGAGGAATCCAAGGCCCAGCACAGAAGGTTTTAGATCTCAGTGAGAGAAAAAAGCCCGCGGCAGAGGAAGCTGGCAGTTGTCAGCTCCAGGCCCAGGCCCGCCACGGTCCACGTGCAGCGATCCCCAGGGCAGCAGTGCTGGGGCCCGGAGAGGCCACGGACGGCGAGGGGTAACCACTGCCGCCCCCAGAGCCGAGCGGGCTGTCGGGAGGAGGCAGGTCCCTGGGAGGCACGGGCTGCCGTGAGGTGAGCAGTGAGCCCGCACCCTGTGCTGCCACCGGGAGCTTCTGCCTCACCACAGGCCGGAAGCCGCAGAGCAGCTAACCCGGCTGGAGCCTCCTACTGTGGGGCACAAACCTTTCCTCTCCAGGTGGTGGCTCTCAGCTATTCGGTTACAGCAACGCAGAGCTGACTAACACGAGGCCCAACAACAGCGTTCCCTCCAGGCCGGGACCCAGAACGAAAGCCCCATCAACCCCGTGGCAGGGTCTACGAAAACAATTTCAGTCAATCCAGAGCACACAGGACCTTGGGGACACAAAACGGCATGGTCCCCAGAGCAAAGGATCAGAGCATTTCAAGAAGCGGAGATAAACCAGGGGGTGACAGGAAACTGGTGGCTATAACCTCAGGCGACCTCTGAGAAGCATTTGAGAGGAATTCAGACCAAAGCCCATTTACAAGGCTGAGTCACAAGAGACCCGGGAGGACCATTCTGTCATGATCAGGCTGGAGCAGCCAGTAAAGAGACCGTGGGGACAGCAGGGCCTTCTCCAGACGGGAAAAGGTAAATGGGGAGCCCCGGGGCTGGAGGGTTTTCCTCTTCCTAAGGGACTTAGGATGAAGGAAGGAAGAGGACTGGCCTGCTCCTGGGACAGGGAGGTGGGACTGCAGGATGCGCCCGCCTGCTCTCAGCACACAGTAGGTGCTTAGCGCCAATCTGCAGTTAAATGGCTGGGTGTGGGGTAGGGGAACAGGGCAAGAACGGCACGGAAGAAAAAGGAGTTCACAAGAAACACCCTTGCTTTTCATCTGAGAACCCAGGGAGTCCCTGCTCCGACCTGGACAACCTTTTCTGTGAAAAGTGTTTATTACGGAAAAAGCAAACAGAAAGAAGGGGAGAGGGAGGCTGAGGTTAAGCGCAGAAGCAGCTCAGGATGGGAATCCCCAGCAGCCTCACACAGCCCGCGACAGCCAGGAGCCCACAGTGGCCGACGGACGGCGGAGAACCCCGCTGGGGAGCCGCAGGGCTCCGCTCCTCCTGGGTTCCAGCTCCCCACCGAACCCCCACAGCAAACCCCGCGCCTCACCTGCTGCTGGCTCTGCTCCTCCAGGTTCATCTTCACCTCCAGCGACTGGCGGGCCTCCAGGAAGGCCTTGCGGTGTTTCCGGTCAGCCATGTAGTAGGACATGATGCCCACGACGATGGCGCACAGGTAGAGGAAGACATTGACCAGGATCTGCACCCGAGGAGGAGGACAGAAAAGGACAGTGGTGAAACACATCTCCAGGCAGGAGGGTTGGGGGAGGTGGATGGGACCACGATCAACTTGGAGATGCTGGGGGGGGGGCACCAGAGAGGACTCTGACCTGGACGGCTATTTAGGTCCCTGCCCCTCCAGCCAGATGGGTGGGGCCCTTCCAGGAACGTAGCTCTGGGCCTGGACCAGTGAGTGAGTGAGTACGTGTGTGTAGCTTGGCTGCGGGGAGGTTGCACACTGTGGCCAAACTCCTCCTCCTGAGGGGCGGGAACAGGCCTCTGCCACCCATTTACTTGGTCATTTGTTCAGTCAGCGTATATCGAGCCTGCACCTTCCAGGTGCTCTGAGATGCTATGCCGACTCTCCGGACCTAACTGGACCCCACGACGGCTGGACTGCATTCCCTGGCCTCTGAGCCTGCTCCAGGCAGGTCTGTCTCCTGCTGGACCCCTCCTGCTTCCCTGGTGCCAGCTCCACACCTGTCCACCTGGATCCCGAGAGCCTGCCCAGGGAGGACCAATGGCTCCAGTCAGGTTCTGCACGTAAGACAGGAGTTGAGAGGAGGAAGGGAAGGCGCTGAGAACGTTTTTCTAGGTACAGAGGACCTGGAGTTATGACCGGCCTCACATAGAAACAGTGTGATTTACAGATGCAATTTTAGGTTTAACTTACAACCAGAGTCTCGAGATCCAACTCAAATGCTGGTCACTTGTGCGATTGTAAACAAAGACTCAAGATGCCAGAAAAGCTTAGGGAAGCGGATGTAAGCATCAGTCCGAGCCAGGTGCACGTTTGTGGACGTGATTTAAGTCAGTGCTTTATATAATCACTACGATTATGGCTACCAAAATAGCCCCAAAAAGACTAGAAAAAGAGCCAAGGAAGGAAGTGAAGGTAAAGAGAGCAATCACAATTTTAAAAAAGCACATTGTGGGGAAACAGGAGTGTGCCATGGTGTGACTGAGCCTGCTCATCTGCAGAGCCTGTGGGACCCACCACCTCAGCGATCTCCCAGAGAGAAGACTTATACAGTACAAGAAAGCTGGTGTGGCTAAAGGTGTCACTCCAATTAGTAAGTCATGATCAGTGACTTGTTCAGTGTCGCATCACTACAGAACGAAGTTAAAGAAAAGATAGAAATAGACAACCTTAGAACAGTTTTTAGTTCTGAAAAGGTTTTGAGACCCAGTGAGTCAGAAGCAGGTCCTAGTGGGCTACAGACTCTCCCAAGGAGAGAAAGGGCAGCAGAGAGCTGGATTCCTGATGTTCTTATAGAAGGGGACTCTCCTTCCAAACCATAACCTCCTTCCATGTCATCCTCCCTTCCTGCAAGCTGGAGATATCAACTTGAATAGTGAGAACAATATGAAATTGATGATTCTTGTAAACGAGGCACGTTTTATAACTTTTTGTGAATACACTAGGACAATTACTGTTGTTTCTGGTCAATTATGCATATTATACAACCCCTTTTTATTATGAAAAGGTTAGTTACAGGGTACTTTGGGAAGTTTGGAATGCATTACAGGCATTTCTTATGGAAACAATCGTCTTGATTTATAACCAACTTGAGTTACAAGCAGCCCTTGCAAACGAATTGAGTCCCCTGTAGTGGGGATTGAACCCAGGGCTGCACACCCACTAGGTAAGTGCTCTAGTGCTGAGCTACATCCCTGTCCCTTTTAAAATTTTATTTTTAAACAGGGCCTAAGTTGCCCATATTATAGACAGCTAAGTTAGGTAGAAATATTACAGGCAGGGGCTGGGAATATAGCTCAGCATCACAAGCATCTGCCTGGCAAGCACAAGGTCCTGAGTTCAATTCCTGGTGCCGCCCTCAATATTATAAGCAGACAGGGCTGGGCCCTCAGAAGAGTCAGCGCAGAGCATGAGAACACATTAGAGCTGTGGGTGGAGGTGCGTTCACTGGAGGCCAGGCCTCAAGACGAAGATGAAGTGACCCCACGCACTTCCCCAGGAATAAACAGTAAGGGACGGTATTTAAATGGGCATCAGTCACCTGAGTGGGGGACCAAGACCTTGACCCACTCCTTCCCGGAAAGGTCCTGCTCTCCCCAGGCACACCTGCACGCTTCCACATTGGCTCAGTATTACCTAGGCAACCACACTTTGATCTTATTGGTCGATCATAGTTTTGTCCCACCTTATACCCACCTCGTGATTCTGCTCTAAAACTTCCTTTGAGAATTGGATTCATGGTCAAGCCACTTTCCAGGTCCCCTTCTGGCTCTCTTAGAAGCGCTCTTTTCCTCAATAAATATTTCCCACTCTTACTCTGTTGTTCCTTAGAATTCATTTTTCAATTTTGGGGAACACAAACTCAGCATATCCGACATCTATCAGACAGGAGTTATAATATTTCCCTTATATTATTTGGAGGTCCTGTATCATCCCTACATCACCAAACTGGCCTCAAACTTGTGATCCCCCTGCTTCAGCCTCCCAAGTAACTGAGATTATAGGCATGCTATGTCTAACTTGAAGAATTTCTTAATTTCTAGCTCTAACAGGACTAAAGCTTGGATTCTGGGGTTATGAAAAATGTGGGGAGGTCAATTTTAGATTTTTTAACATAATGATTTAATAGACAGTAATATACTAGGTTCCAGTATTAATTTTCTGAGTTCTCCTGGTTACAACACACCTCCTCTCCTGAGGAAAAAGCAGCTTTCGTGTTTCTTCAGGGCTGATGGGTGGCACCCTAAGGACCAGCAGCCACCACCATGCCCAGCAGAATGTTCCCATGCTGAGCCCCAGGGGCGCTCGACAAGCACCCCTGGGTGATGATTAACAGGAGGTGCAGTATCAGAGCTGGTCACAGTCACCCCACGCTCCTGAGGGCTGCTTCCGACACCTAATGACCTGTTGGGCTCTTAGGCCCGGGCACACCAACTCCCTACTGCTGGGGCAGGAAGGGGCATAAGCGGGTCACTTCAAAGTCCTCCGTGACACCCCTGCACCTCTGCCTCTGTGCCCTTCACCACAGTGGTCCGCACCAGTGGCCCCTGAGTAAACACCTGGTCATCTGAAAAGCTGCCAAATGTGTCCAGTGAGCTGCATCAAATTATCCAGACCATGCTGGTCTCAAAACTAACGCAGGGGCCCAGGATCCTCCAGTGCCCGGAGGCTGGGCTCCTGCAGGCCAGGCGGCCTTGGAGATCTGTCTGCCCCAGGCTGACAGGGCTCCGAGACGGGGCAGTGCTGGGTGGCAAGGGCGGGCCTGCGTCCTGTGCCTCCTCGCCGTACAGTCCAGCAGCCACAGGGCTGCGGCTCTGGACTTCTGGGTAAGAAGCGGCATGTGGAGGCTGAGGCCCTGGCCGCACACAGCCGTCCCCACCTTCCCGCATGAGCACCCCTGGGCCAGACGCACTGACAGGGAACAGGGCTTGCAGGACACAGGGGCACAGGGTGGGGGCACAGGGTCAGCCCTGCAGGCACGGCTGAGTGTGCACGCTGGGTGTGCAAACGCTCTGGGCGACACCAATGGGGGGCTGGGAACCCCTTTCCCAGCCTTCGTCCCCTTGCCCACGATGCACATATTTTTATCTGAAACAAAGCAGCACCTCTGCCGATTCTTGCGGCTGCCATACCCAGCGGAAACTGTTACCCCAAACAGCTAAAACTGAGAAGGCTCCTTTTTCAGATTTACAAACGGAAGTATGTCTCACTTAGGGAAAACGGATGTCTCCTCAAAACACGTTTGAAAAGAGTGAGTTTCATGCCTTCAACAGTGACCATCTGCGCACGGGCACCTCGGACTGGTGACCGCTGTGAGCCCCCAGGAGCCACTGCACGGTGGGGACTAGGGCCAGGCCTCAGGAAGGACAGGAAGGGGAGCAGGCAGGGTGCTGTCGCCCCTCTAAAACACATCCGTTCCAACTGCTTCTCATTATAGTTTAAGAACAAGAGACTGAGGGAAATATTCAGCCTCCAGGGAAAACTTGAACGCCAGTGAGAATCCGAAATGGATCTCTGCGTCAGGATGACAAATGGGTTTCTTCAGATAGGGCCCCGAGCGCCACTGGTCTGGGATGGGTTTCTGGGAGGGAGAGGGGCCTTCCTCTTCCAAACTCCTCTTCCCCGGCAGGGCTACACCCCGGCTCCCACAGCTCTCCCCTCGGGCAGCCACCTTGGAGAGCCCTGTTCCAGAGCCCCCACTCTGACAGCTTCGCACCCCACACCACAGGCAGCCCCCTCTTCCCCATGCCTTCTGCATGGTCCCAGCACTGTCTGCAGGGGGCCTGGGAAGGTGGGCGATGTGGTCCTCTCTGCTGCACCCCCAAGGCCCATGCCAGCCCCGGCCAGCAGCAGGTGCTTAGGAAGCCATAAGCTGGGTAGTGACGCCATGAGCAGAGGATCAGCCATCAGCGTACGGGATGTGGCAACCCTAGGGCCCCCCAGAACCCAGCTTCTGCTGCCTGGGCCTCCTCTTTAACATTCCCAACCTCCAATCCCAAGAACAAACAGAAAGGGAGGCAGCTCAGTCAACCACACAGGCTGGGATGGCAAAGAGGGAGACAGAGATGGCCTGGTGCCTACTAGAGCTCGAGGGGCCCACACTCAGGCAGGGAGGGGCACAGCGGAGTACAGGGTCTCCCTACATAGTCCAGGCTGGCCTCAAACTCACAGCGATCCTCCTGCCTCAGCCTCCCAAGTGCTGAGATTACAGGCATGCACTACCACACCCAGCGGAAGTCTCTTTGTATATAAAAGTTTTCTTAATCCTTAGGTTATTTTCTGGAAATGACTGATTTCAAAAGAATGGTCACTTTAAAAAACACACCATTTAAAATATTAATAAATAAAATGAGTGATTCTCCCAAGTGGGTACATAGATAGACGGAAACTTCTGCAGCCCACGCAGCCTGAAGTTTATAATAGCCCTTCTGAACTGGCAAGAGTGGGAATATTCCCTGGGAAAGCCTTTTCTCTTGAAATTCTATGCATCACAGTGTCCTGAACATTTCCAGCCTCTGGGGAGACGGGCTGCTCTAAGTCTTTCAAATAGAACTTGGGCCAGCAGGATCACAGCTCAGTGGTAGAATGCTTACCCTGCATAAGCCCTGGGTTCCATCTCCCCCACCACCACCAAAAAAAACCCCCCAAAAACAAAAAAATAGAAGTCATCACTGGAGGTGGTCAGTGGCTCTCCAGCCCAGGCCAATCTCTCCCCGTTAGCCCAATCCAGTCTTGAAAGTTCCAGAACATTCCAGAAGCAGAGAGAGGGCTGCTCGGGATCCTGGCATCCACATGGCTGCCCATGGAGACCTGAGATGCCCTGATGCTGCAGGAAGGCCCACATTGGAGCCTGTGCTCATTAAAACCTACTGAGGTGTTTTGGAAAAAAAGTCTCCAGGGAGCTTGCAAGACAAGAATGGCAGGGGAACAGATACCCCCAAAGGCCGCCAGCCTGCCTCCCCCAGAAGCCAGGGGCTATGCAGGCGGGGTCCCCGCCTCTGGGGTCACACTCACAGCACAGGCACAGAGGTGGCTCCTCCTCCTGCAAGCCGCCTTCACTCCAGCCACAGTGGTTCTCTCCACTGCCCTGGGACATGCTGCTTCAGCACTGTGGCTCCCGCCACGAGCTCCTGTCCCCCTGCCACAGAGGTCTACGCGCTGTGACGGCTCTGTGGCTTACCCTCGGCCAGCACTTAGCACAACCCCTGGTTCTTACTCTCCAGAACATGTTTACCCAGTGCTGTGTCAGTTCAGCACCATGCATTCATTCCCTCACTCATTCATTCTTTCCTTCCTTCCTTCATTCACATGTGCACCCACAATTTACTGAACGAATGCCAAGGACAGCATTTGGCAGTGAACAGGCAGAAAACATACCTGTGCCCAAGGAGCTCAAACAAGTAGCAGCCTGTTCCAGTAAGTTACACAGGTACCAGTAACTCCAGTGATGACTGACTCAACCTGAAGAGCATCCATGGGATCTCATAAAACATAAAAATGACAGGAAGTGATCGGGCAGCGCCTCACCCCCTACTGCAGTGATCACAGCCACACTCCTGCTGTCACCTCCCAGGGCGGGTGTGTTCTTTCCTGCTGACTCTGGTCATGCAATTTGCTTTGGCCGAACATGCTATCACATAGGAAAGCAGCAGATTCCTGAAACGCTCTCCCAAGGCTGGCCTCCTGCTGCCACAAGAACAGTATCATCAAAAGCTGACTGGAACCTGAGGATGAGAGCCCCGTAAGGATGAAACGAACCCAAGATATGGCTTGGGGCCAAATGCACGGAGTCTAGCCGGGTCCTGTGAAACCCCAGCCGGCCCACAAACATGTAAGTCAATCTGGGCTTGCCAAACACAGTGCTAGGTGAAGGCAACGCCTGCAGCGACATTAGGGCAGCTCTAAGGGAAGCAGGGTCATTTAAACTGAGATATGAGTGACACACTGGAAGATCAGAGCAAAGCGTCCTAGACAGAGAATACACCAGGCCCGAGACACACAGCTCTTCAGTGACACCCCACAATGCAAGGTCCATCTGTGTCCCCACAGATGCACTGGGGGAGCTGCCCCCCGGGATGCAGCATGTGCAGTACCTAGAGGTCAGGGTATGCTTTTTGCGTTAGAAGGCCAGGGAAAGCTGAGTTAGCCGCAGGAATGGTGACAGCAGAAAGGAGCACAGTTCCTTCTACGCTGCGACGTTCCTCTAGACGAGGCAGCCGAAGGGACAGGCATCTGCCCGCTCGCTGCCAGGCCCGCTCAGCCAGGCATCCATGTGTATACCCGGCCGCCGGGACTGGCATTGGCGGGTGGGATGCTGCTGGTCACAGCTGCACACAGCATAGCACACGACACAGCATTACCTGGCCCAAAATGCCCACAGAGCGAGGTGGAGAGGCCCTGGCTTCAGAGAGGCCTCATTGAGGCCTGTGAGTAAGCTTTTCTTAAGCCTTTGCTTTGTAGAACTCTGCTCTGCAGTGAGGATGTGAACTAGTGAGTTTATTCTCACATCATTTGCAGACCTTGTGGGCTGAGAAGGACGCTGACACTGAAGACACCGGGGCCTAATAAATGCACCCACAAAGAAGGCCCCAATCTCAGTGGTGCAGACGAGATAAGCAATCTCCGTATTTTCATGCAGAAATGAACAGCTCATATTTAGCATCACACATTAATCTGGGGATTAACCACAGAAGGTTAGGGATTAGATTTGGGGAGAATCGATGAACCCCTACGACCAGGGGGAAATCACCTTTTTCCCTTTCAAGGGAGCAAGTCCATAGCTTTCTCCAGCCTCTCAGAAGGGCCTGTTCCCTAGATGACGAAGCAGCACACAACCAACCCAAAGAGCCTGCTCGTTTCAATAAAGACACAGAAAGCACCCAGTCACAGCACCTTATGTCTTCTGGTTGATGTGACCTCGCTATTTAATCACCATGGTCTCTTTCTTTGGGTCAAATAATTTCAGTTCTACTTATGGAATCCACTTTAAAGCACTTTTGGCATGTTTGGGACTTTTTTTCTTTCTTTCTTTCTTTCTTTTCAGCTTTTCAGAGACAGGGTCTTGCTCTAATTCAGGCCAGCCTTGATCTCATTATGTAGGCCAGGCTAAACCTCAAACTCAAGGCGACCCTCCTGTCTCAGCCTCCTAAGTGCTGGGATTACAGACGTGTGTCACCACACCCAGCCAGGCCTCTCTCAAAAAGCAGCCAATTCCGGGTTTTGGTCTAGGAGAGCTCCCTCCTCTATACTGAAACCCCTGTGCTGCCCTATTAAAAAGACTCCCTTTGGGGTTCCCATAAAAAACAGCACAGCACCTGTCTGGCAAGTAGGAGGTCTTGAGTTCAATTCCTGGTTCAAAAAAAAGAAATGACCTTAAGGGTCTTACATCTAGTGGGGGTGAGTATAGAAGCTACAGAAAACAGAGGAGGAAGAGACTGATTCTGAAGAAGAGGAGAGTAAGTGAGCAAGGTTTCAGGGAGGGAGAAAAGCTTGTTGTTACATGTGTCTTCCTATGTACAGTCTGGTGACAAAGGAAATTCAATCCGACCTCTAACTGATGACCAATACTTTTTTTTTCAGATCTGGGGAAAGAGCCCTTGGCCTTTGCCCTGAGCCTAGCCTTTATTGATTTTTTTTTTTTTGAAACAGTCTCAGTAAGTTGCCCAGATGGGCTTGAACTTGTGATCCTCCTGCCTTAGCCTCCCAGAATCCTGGTGAGACAGGAAATTGGGGCGTGTCAAAACTGGTGGAGGGGCCTGGGATTTAGCTCAGTGGTATAAGCACCTGCCCAGCAAGAGCAAGGCCGTGAGCTTGACCCCCTATACCAAAATAAATAAATAAACAAACAAACAAAGGCAAGGCATGTTAACAATTTACATTTTTTAAAAAAAGCTGGCTGGAGGAATGGGTGTGTCCTGCTATTTATAAAATCCCAGGAGGAGGCATGCACAGAACAGTCCCCAAGTCCCTGCATGTGGACTGCTCGGAGATCTCGGCAGGTTTCCGACAGGAGGCCTAAACCTGACGTCAGCCGAGGAGTGGCTGACACAGAAAGTTCAGCCCACACTGCGTTTTAGCCTGCGTTCTCTCTTGCACGGTGATGCTGTGGGGCAGTGACACGGAACCTTCTAGAGACCAAGTGCCACACTGCAGCCGAAAGCCCACGTACTCACTACAAAGTGCCAACATTGCAATTAAATCTGAGTACTGAGGTTTCAGTTTAGAAAAAACAACTCTGCATTATCATTTGTCTAAAAAG
Source organism: Dolichotis patagonum (assembly GCA_004027295.1). Taxonomy (NCBI): domain Eukaryota; kingdom Metazoa; phylum Chordata; class Mammalia; order Rodentia; family Caviidae; genus Dolichotis; species Dolichotis patagonum. Next base: position 6,064 of record PVJX010002534.1, on the reverse strand, counting down.
AAAAATACAGTAACACAGGTGCTGTAGGTTCGCTGCCACTGCTGTAGGGTGTACTTCCTTTCCTACTTTTACCAGGCCCACACTTGCTCTGCAGAACCTATTTTTCCCCCTGCCTTTAATAAAACTTTGCCACCATTTGCACTTGAAGAAGCTAAAACACTAACTGTAGGACAGAAACTGGAAGTCCTGACTTCGTATCAGTTCAGACCGACTCATGGTTAACAGTTTGCTAAGTACCAGGCCATGCTGTTAAAACACTGTCAAGTTCTGATGCCCACAGGCCCAGTAGTTAGCCACTCTTATGAACAAGTGGTCTCCTAGACCTACGCACCAGGCAGGGCATCGGTGAGCTCCTCTCCGAGACGCTCAGGAGGTACGATTCATGGGGGGAAGTGGCTTTGTCCCAGGACATCGAGAGACAAGTTACGCAGTTGTCAGTTCACAACAGCCCAACTTCCCCCAGGGACCTCTGCTCCAAAAGGCAGAGCTAATAGCTCTTACTTGGACACTGATATTAGGAAAAGGCAAAAAATTAAGCATCTATACAGACGCCAAACACGCCTTTCCGGCGCTACACAGCCATGCAACAAAACAGAAATGAGCTTGCTAATGAATGTGCAGTCAGCCACGAAGCACAAGCAGGAAATTCTCCGACTCTCAGAAGTAGTCTGTCCTTCCAAGCAGGTCGCTGTCAATTCCAAAGAGACCTGTCTGAAGTCTCTTCAGGAAATCAAAAAGCTGCAGGCAGTAAGTGCAGGCCTCCGGCCCCTCAAGACCTCAGTCTGATTCCCAGCTCCTGAGGGCCACGCCAGTCCTTCCTCAAGAGACACAGTGACGAGCTATAAACCCTCCATGGGAAATGCTCACCAGAGTGTCCCAGGGCTCAGAAGACAGCTATTCCTGAGCATCTCTGGAAGACCTGGGCTCCTCTTTAGAATGCATGACTTCAGCATGGCTCTGGGGGCAGAGAGAGCCACTGATGACCCTAATTCACCAGCTTAAATGGGCACCCGTTCTCAATTAGACCCATGGTGTGGATAATCTTACTAAGTCCGTGGCTCCCAGGTTCTTAATAATTTATCTAATCTCCCTCTTTGACGTACTTTGTCCTCCCCAAGAAGCATGGAAATCTGACCCGCTCCTCAAAGCCTTTCGGTTTGTAATACTAAAGTTACTTTCTTTCTCCCACTGAACAGGGGGCTCAGCAGTCACTAGCTCTGTTTTCATTTTCGTTGTCTTCTAACAGTTGTTTTTTTTCCCCTTCAAGCCAGCCTCTAGGCCACAGCACCCCAAGGGAGCTGGAAAGCAAGGGATCCCCAATAGGTAGGGTCCACAGCTCCTTCCAGCTGGAGGAGGCTATAGAAGACACAGACCTCTACTCCACTAGCACCCCATAAAGAATTCTGGGGATACACGTCTCCTGGGGGGAAATGTGACGAGAGATTAGGGTGTGGCACAGCTGGCTGGAAAAGTAGGTGAGGCTGCTAATCGCAAGGACAGGACACACGCACAGAACAGCCCTGGACGCAGATTTCCCACAGGATCCTGAGCAAATCTGTGGCAGGGTGGCCTAGCCCTGGGGTCTCCTGAGGAGTGGGCCATACACAAAGGACAGCCCGCCCTGGGCTTCCGCCACCATCTGCTCTGGCTGCTCGTGCTGTAGGCTGTATTTTTCTTACTTTTACTTGGCCCAAACTCACTCTCCAAACCCTGTTTTTCTTCCCACCTTTAAAAACTTTGCTGTCACTTGGGCTTGTCTTGACCAGTTCTTTGCTCAAGACAGAAAGAACCTAGAAACCCCCTCTAGAAGGAGATGCCAGCACCCCAAATCCCAGTAACCTAGTAACTCAGTGATACAGGTATGCAGCACCACACCTCGCTCAGTGACCAATACTAACTGAAGAAAAGGCACACGGCAACAAACCACATAGTTGGAGATTAGTCCCAGGAGCAGGGTTCAAGGCTGTGTGCTTATTTTTAACCTCTAAGCAGTAAACCTGCATTTACAGCATAATTCCCTTAAGTTTCTGGAACCGATTTTGAGTGAATCTAAAAAGAAACGTATTGGCCAAGTAAAAGAGAAACACGATCAGGACACAGGAAGGATCTAGAATTGTGGAAATATTATCGTCACATAAACTTGAAGGAAGAAGATCACCAGGGATACAAAAACTAAGCCCTGGTCCCTTCCTTGCTTCTGTACCAGAGTTCAGAGCCAACGACCTCTCGGTTCAGAAAAATACCTGGAGGGCTGAGATACAGCTCAGCAGCTGGACACCCCCACGGCAAGCGCAAGGGTGAGAGTTTCATTCCAGGTACAGAAAACGAAGGAAGGAAGAAAGGAGGGAAGAAAGGACGGAGGGCAAGGAAGGACGGAAAGAAAAAGAAAGGAAGAAAGGCACTTGGATCTTGAGGGTAAGACTTTCTGCCCATTCTCAGCACCAGAGCCCAGCAGCATCGTGCCTGAATCACAGTGTCCTCCCGGGGCTTTGACCCTATTTCCTAAATGTTTCCTCGGGGTCCCTCAGTGTTCTCAAGAGGGTAAGAATTTTGTTCTCTAGTCCCCGGCTCTGACTAAGCCCTCAGTGCTGCTCCTTTTTGCTATTTCTCTAATTCAGTGTTTGAGGCATCAGCATCCCAAGGAACTGGCTAAGAACAGAGATTCCTGGGTTCCCTCGGGGCCCCCCTGAGTCCTAGGAATCTGCATCACGGCCTGGTAAGCAATTCTATCCAATCACCGTGAGAGGTGATTTGATACAAATACAAATACACTGAAACAAAGCTGAGGTCTGCCAGCCTTCTCAGCCTTTAAACCACACCTGCGTGCAACTGGCGGCTTTTGTCTCCCTGTTTACCACCTACATGTTTTGCCCACTTATGCTCTTTCATTTTTTAACAATCTTCTGATCCTCGGTTTACCCACGCCCTCAGTTATGTGTCTCCTTACCGCCCCTTTCTTCTCTGACCTTCCACACATTCAAGGCTGCATCCACTGTGATGTTATGTTAATGCTTTCATGTCTCCTGCACTTAATTCAGTTCCCTGAATTTTCAACTCAGTTTTGTTTGTCTGTTTTGAGACAGGGTCTCACTACGCAGTTCAGGTTGGCCTTGAACGCAGTGGCAATCCTGCCTCAGTCTCCTGAGTGTTGGGATTACAGGGGTGAATACCACGCCTGGCTCAACTCAGATTTTAAGTCTCTCCTTATTGGTCATGGACCAGTCATCTCAATGCTCTGTCTTAGTCAAGTGACAAAAGACTTAAATTCCAAAATTCAAAACCAAAGCCCTGCAGATTGCCACCTCTCCACTTTTAATTCTTCAGCCTCCACTGTCTTATTTTTAGGCAGGGTCTTGCTATGCAGTTCAGGCTGGCCTTGAGCTCACTCTGTAGCCCAGGCTGGCCTCGATCCTCCTGCCTCAGCTTCCTGAGTGCTGGGATCCCAAGGAACTGGCTAAGAATAGAGGTTGAGTTGGACCAACTGCACGTGCTCCCCTCGCCCTCGCTCTGCAGGTCTCCACCCAGGTGCCCCTTCACATCACATGGGGCATCACCGCTGGGCAACTCTAACTACGGTGACACCAGCCATCGTAGTGCAGCGGCACATGCATGCCTGTAATTCCAAAATTCTGGGAGACTGAGGTGGGAAGATCATAAGTTTGAGCCCCGTCTGGCAATTCAGCGGCTTAGCAAGACTGTCTCCACAGAAAAATTTACAAAGGGCTTGGGATATGGCTCAGTGTGAAGGTTCTGGGTTTAGTCCCTAGTACCACAATGACAACAGCAAAAAGCTATCAAACCAGAGGTTCAGACACTGGTGTCATTAAACAGCTACCAGGAACCTAACCGGCTCCAACCTGAGGTCCCAGTCCTGCCAGCTGAGATGGCACCCCAACTCAGCAGAGGTCCTCAGCAAGCCTTGGCCAAATGCCTGAACCAGAGCCAGCTGTCCCCGGGTCGCGGGGACTCCTTTCTGTGCCGATGGCGGGTCACCCAGCCAACCTGGTCTTCCAGGTAAGTGTGTCCGGGTCTCTCCAACCTGCCACCACCTGGCCCAAACCCATACTTCCCACAGCAATGGGAACAGACGTGTCTCTCTAGCTCCTCTTCGGCCTTGCTAAGCCACCCTACTTACGTATTTAACTTTCGCTGAAGTCATCTCAATAGCTGTCAGCTGTCTAAAAGTTGAAAATCCTCATTCTGGCATTCAAGGTCCAATATACTGTAGGCTGCATGAACTTTTCTAAATACTCCCACAATTCCTGATATAAACTACCTACTTAAGCCAATCCCACAGCACCTCTGATCTCAGTAACTCACACCCACGCTTCCAGGGTCCTCAAGCTTGGGCCAACATAACTGGGGGGGCAGCCCCTCATTTTCTCTTCTAATGCACATGACTTCCGTATTCTGTTACATGTTTGTGGTACTATTTTTAATGTTTTTAAATGTTTGCTTTCAAGCAAAATAGATGTCTGTCCTTTGTAGCATAAACTCCACCAAGGCAGGGAAAATCTGCCCAGTCACCACTGAGCTCCCAGCTCTCTGCAAACACCTAGCATCATGACTAGTGGGGAAAGGAATGGGTAAACGGGAAGGAGAAAAGAAAGGAGAGCGTGACAATTCCATGGTCACCCTCTGCTGCAGAGGAACCAGGCAAACACACCCTGTGTCCCCGGCACCCCACTTGAAATGCATCCCCAACCTAACCATCTTCTGCCCTTCCCGCTAACTCTAGCTTAACCCTGGTTCACCCCCAGACCTTCCTGACAGTGCACCCCAGCAATCACACACCCTCGTTTCCACGGTAGGGAAAAGGAGGCTGTAAGCAGGGAAAGGCCTCGTTGGGCTTTCTGACTGATCCTGACTAGGAAGAGTTAGTTTCATTGGGGAAGCGATTGGTTAAGAAGACAAGAGCAGAGGCGGCAGGCGGGGCACCGGGAGGGAGCCCCTCCTCACCCACCTCCCCTAAAACACAGAGGGGACAAGGGGCAGCCACTTAAAAGAAGGCTTTATTTAGTATATAAACACACACACACACACACACACACACATTCCACTTTAGGGCCACTGTATTAGTGTACCAGCCCCTTGCCTCAACCGCTAACTTGGCCTTGTATGTCAGGATTCCATCAATTTTAGAGATAAGACCCTGACAGCCAATCAGGTCCATGTAGGGATTTGCATGTAGACTACAGACTACAGATACCCACATTAAGGGTCTTAGGGCCTGAAACAGCCAATCAGGTTGTGACGAGTTCCAGGGGCGAGGCTCTCTGCCACACTAATAGAAAGGGCCTGTTCATGGGGTAGCTATCTTTCTCCTCCTTTTCCCCTCTTCCAATAAAGCGTCCAATGAGACGTCTTCCTTTCCTTAAACTTTATAGCTCTGGTTTCTTGTTGATATGAAGTTTACCCATCTCAGAGCTGCCTCCCCAGCCCCAGCAGATGTGGGCAACGGCACTCATTCCCAGGGCTCAGCACCGTGTTTGGAGAAACAGAAATACACGCACGAGGCTGGTGATGCAGGGAACAAAGGTCTGCACGCACAGCCACACAGATCACGCCCTCTGGAGACCAAACAGGCAGGCGCAGAAACACTAGCTGTGTGCACCGGCTGCCTAGTAGGGGAGGGAGGTGACCTCAGGACAGTTGGTTTCCTTCTGCCTTATTCCCTTTCTGCAATGAGTATTTCCTTTGTGAAAAGACCACAAAGAATGAGCGTTCTTGACAGTTCCTCTGGGGTTTAGCTTTAGCTCAGTGACATAAGCGCCTGCTTGGCAAGCGCCAGGTCGTGAGTTCGATCCCCAGTACATAAAGTACAAAGCTCCACGCCCTTGGGACGCCCTGCCCGCCAGCAGACTTAAGGACCCGCCGAGATGGGGTCTCCCCACTGCTCAGGATGCTGTCTGGAGTCCCATGCGGGGAGAACCCAGGGGATCCACCCTGCTGCTCTGCAAGTGGGATGTGGGCATTGGAGAGTCAGGGTCACAGCCACCAGGAGGGAAGAGGGAAGGCACCACCCTGTGTCCTCACTCATCACTTGTTACTCGGGGTTCAGCCC